>JAFBMS010002800.1:0-24330 GCA_019788955.1 Albula glossodonta | reverse complement strand
GGGGACAGCTGGGTATCGCTGTTTCGGTGTGTGGACGGGGTGGAAGGGGACAGCTGGGTATCGCTGTTTCGGTGTGTGGACGGGGTGGAAGGGGACAGCTGGGTATCGCTGTTTCGGTGTGTGGAAGGGGACAGCTGGGTATCGCTGTTTCGGTGTGTGGAAGGGGACAGCTGGGTATCGCTGTTTCGGTGTGTGGAAGGGGACAGCTGGGTATCGCTGTTTCGGTGTGTGGACGGGGTGGAAGGGGACAGCTGGGTATCGCTGTTTCGGTGTGTGGAAGGGGACAGCTGGGTATCGCTGTTTCGGTGTGTGGAAGGGGACAGCTGGGTATCGTTGTTTCGGCGTGTGGACGGGATGGAAGGGGACAGCTGGGTATCGCTGTTTCGGTGTGTGGACGGGATGGAAGGGGACAGCTGGGTATCGCTGTTTCGGTGTGTGGACGGGATGGAAGGGGACAGCTGGGTATCGCTGTTTCGGTGTGTGGACGGGATGGAAGGGGACAGCTGGGTATCACTGTTTCGATTGTGTGGACGGGCTTCATGGGGGTATTTAATCCTGACTGACCCCGCTGAGGCTGCCGGCCACTCAGAGCCACGCATTAGGAGCTGTGCCCTATCGCTCACCAGCGACCCCTTCTGGTCAGACCTGCCCCTGCAGCCTGCCTGCACAGAGCTGCCCCCCGGACTCAGTATGTAAGGGTAATGCTGTATGGGCCGCAGTGTGAGGGAAGCAGCAGCTAACATCACATGTGTTCGTGGGGAGTGCTCTCTCCCCTTCTTTCAGACTAACAAAGGAGGATGTAGCGATGATATCAAAGCAGGCACAGAAAGGGTACACGTTTGAGAAGGGAAAATGAAATGACAGAATGAAATGACGGCGATCATGGACCCAGAGACCCAGAGACAGGAAAGTCTAATCCAGTCTCCTCCATAGATCTGCTGTTGCCGCGGGCGACGCGGTTCAAATCCCCCCCCCATTGAGATGAACTGCGCGGTAATTTGCTCTGCATTAAGTGTGTCTCCTAATCACGTTAATGACACACTTCCAGCATTGAAACACTTGCATTCCCCCTGGAGAGGGGTTCCAGCGCGGACCATCCCAGCAGCAGAGTAATTACACTGCATTAACTCTGAGTCTGCGTCTGAATCTCCAGTGTGGAAGGCCTGCTCTGAGCTAGAGCCTGCGCTAAGACAGAGGAGCAAGCTGTACCCCCCCCAAAAAAAAAACTGCATGCAGCCAGGCGACTGCGTCCCCTCACCCCCCCGTATCTGTGCAGCTACTGTGAAGACCATGTGACTGCAGCAGGACTTGGCCGCACCCAATGAGATTACTTCACATCCCGGTGTAAAAATTCCCCCAAACTCCTTGGGAAATGTCAATAGTGATATGATGATTAACATTTTGTGTATTGATTAAAGATGGATTTTGTTACATTTTGTGTGTGTACCTTACACGGTGTGTGTGTGTGTGTGTCTCTGTGAGTGTGTGTGTGTATGTGTGTGTGTCTCTGTGAGTGTGTGTGTGTGTGTGTGTCTCTGTGAGAGTGTGTGCGTATGTGTGTGTGTGTGTGTGTGTGTGTACCTTACACGGTGTATGTGTGTGTGTGTGAGTGTGTGTGTACCTTACACGGTGTATGTGTGTGTGTGTGTGTGTGTACCTTACATGGTGTATGTGTGTGTGTGTGAGTGTGTGTGCTGCAATCTGTGTTATGCCTTGCTATCCTTGCTTAGGTAGCCAACCTTACATCCCATTGCAGTCTGTGTTTATGTTGGGCTTTGGTGCCGTCTCGTCGCTTGTCTCCCAGGCTTTGGCTGCACTTGTTTGGTGCTATTTGTTCAATCTCACGTTTCAACCAGCCAAATGTGTGAGATTTCTGTTTTCTTTTTACAGCGGTGGATGTGAACTGTAGACTTGTTTGGGGGGAGCTGGGACTGAAATTGAATAATTGGTTAAATTGGATGCTCAGAGCTGGGGGGGTTGAGTTTTGGCTCGCCCCTCCTGGCCCTGGGAGATGAGAATTACTACACTCCCACTATATTACATAACATCCTGACCCAGAGCACCTCACAGCCTGCATTTCACACACTATCCATTTACAGGCCTGTCTTTACTGAGGCTGGGTACATTTGTGTATGTGTGTAGGAAATCAACCCAGCAACCAATCAACCCTGGAACTCAACCCAGAAACCGCTCAGTTACAGGCCCAGCACCAAACCCGTCACACCACAGTGCTGTCACTCCCAGCACCAAACCCGTCACACCACAGTGCTGTCACTCCCAGCACCAAACCCGTCACACCACAGTGCTGTCACTCCCAGCACCAAACCCGTCACACCACAGTGCTGTCACTCCCAGCACCAAACCCGTCACACCACAGTGCTGTCACTCCCAGCACCAAACCCATCAATCCACACTGCTGTCACTCCCAGTACACTTCCTGCAGTTAAGCATGCGTTTAAAGGTGAGACGGTTCCTGTTGACCTTTGACCCTTATGAAGGGATGAGGTCACACTTTAGGTCCCTGCCCGTGTTTTAAGAGCAAAGACCTACAGCATATGAAACCCCTGTGTGACTCCATCTTTGGAAAATGGATCTGTGGAAAATTTCAGGTTGAGTGGTCTGACTCCCACAGAGGTGCATCTGCCCTGTGTTCTTGTTGAGCAGTGTAAGAACCAACAACATTTTTATTAGCCCTTGATGTCTGCTGAACTCTATTATGACATACTCTCTAAATAGTACAGCGAGTAATGAGGCATCTACTATGTTTTAAGATGTTCCAAGACAGAATTTGAAGATTTTACGTTGTTTCGTTTTTTATTATTTTTTGGTGATTTTTTTGGGTAGATCATGCTCTTCTTCCATGCTCTTCTTTGGGTTTGCTATGCTCTTCTTCCATGCTCTTCTTTGGGTCTGTCATGCTCTTCTTCCATGCTCTTCTTTGGGTCTGTCATGCTCTTCTTCCATGCTCTTCTTTGGGTTAGTCATGCTCTTCTTCCATGCTCTTCTTTGGGTCTGTCATGCTCTTCTTCCATGCTCTTCTTTGGGTCTGTCATGCTCTTCTTCCATGCTCTTCTTTGGGTTTGTCATGCTCTTCTTCCATGCTCTTCTTTGGGTCTGTCATGCTCTTCTTCCATGCTCTTCTTTGGGTTAGTCATGCTCTTCTTCCATGCTCTTCTTTGGGTTTGTCATGCTCTTCTTCCATGCTCTTCTTTGGGTTTGCCATGCTCTTCTTCCATGCTCTTCTTTGGGTCTGTCATGCTCCTTTGACATAAATACCATATCTTTGGTCACTGTGCTTTGGCGTGAGGCCTGCCCGCCCTCCTTTCTGTTTCCAGTGTTGTTTTGTATAATTTTGAGGCACATTGAGTTTACATCTCTGTTAGAAAAAACCCTGGAATCAGCACATTTAGCTCCGGTGGGGGGGGGGGGGGGGGGGGGGGGTTCTGTGGTCTGTGTCCAAAACACGGTTGCCTGGTTACGCATGCAGCTCGGATTATGGTCCTCGTGGCTCTGCAGTATCTCTGCCTCTGATCCCAGCTTCCTGCTCAGTGAGCTGACAGACGCCGGACAGTTAGTGACAACCAATCCGGAACAAATCACGCCGACATGACCCGCAACGCAAACCACATGTTCCTCGCTGATGAGGAAACACACAACCTCTTGCAAAAAAACAAATCAGAAAAACATGACCCCTCCTGATTATCAAAGCTTTTTTTCCCTTCACAAACGATTGATGCCATGTCTCTGCCCTCGGGCTAATCCTGGAAACCTATAAAAGATCCATTCTATTTACTTTTGGTAAAGGCAAACATAATTTACTTAACTGGAAAAGTCTAACATACATCACAGAGAGGTTTTTTTCGTGGTCTTTACAATTTTGGTAAACCTGGCTTTTTTACTTTTTTTTATATGTTTAAGCTAACCGCAAACATGTAACCTGAAACATAAAACAATGAAAATTAAATTCAGACACTACCTAAATCAGAGAGACAATAAGTTATTTGTGTCGCACCAAACCATATCAAAAAGAATAAAATAATATATGAGCAGAAGCAGTAAATGCAAAGAGCAGTTTCAGTTTGTTGTTCTTTTAGTCCATCCAGACCTTCAATGCATTTTATCTCCCGTTTGCATGCTAAAGGTTTATAGCACTGTAGTAATCAGAAACAGGCTGCTACTTTCCACGGTACTGAAGAGTACTCCGGAGCTCAGACCTGACATAGAACAGTCCTATTCCAAAAGCACTGAAATACTCAGCGTATCACAGACATTAGATTGTAAAGCCCTATTCCAAAAGCACTGAAATACTCAGCGTATCACAGACATTAGATAGTAAAGCCCTATTCTAAAAGCACTGAAATATACAGCATATCATAAAAGTATCAGTTATCAGTACAGACCTGTTTTAGTATTACTGAAATGCTGGTTAAAGTACATACGGGACACCACACAGACACTACTGAAATGCACTGCAGAGCACAGTCAGGCTCTGGGGAGGAGGCCTGGATGGGCCAGGAATGGAGGCTCATGGGTAAGGCCTGGATGGGCCAGGAATGGAGGCTCATGGGTAAGCCTCCCTGGATAGGCCGGGAGTGGAGGCTCATGGGTAAGGCCTGGATAGGCCGGGAGTAGAGGCTCATGGGTAAGGCTCCTTGGATGGGCCGGGAGTGGAGGCTCATGGGTAAGGCTCCTTGGATGGGCGGGGAGTGGAGGTTCATGGGTAAGGCTCCGGGCCGTCTGGTTCTCTGGCAGATGTGGTGGGCCTCGCTGAGTTGCGGGTGGTGGGTAAACCCTTTGCTTTGTTTGGCCTGAACACGGTATTGCCCCTCCCCTCTGTTACAACCGGAACGCAATCAAAAAACACCTCATCCAACACAACCCCCAAACCAAACGCCTGCTGAGAGCGGTGAGAGTGGTGGAAATGCTTTTATTTTTTGTGGTAAATGCACTCGTTTGAGTTTGTCTTTGTGCTGTGGGACTGGCAGAGAGTGGGCCGGGGTGGGAGGCCTGGTTATGCTTCACCATGATCATAGTAGCAACTTTATGTAGCACTGTCTGTGCTTTTAAGCTCTGTATGCTGAAAACTTCACACAGATACATATGGGAAAACAGGCGGGAAAAACCACTGTGTGTGTATGTGTGCGTGTGTGCATATGTGTGAGTGTGTGTAGTTACTGTATGTGTGTGTAGAGAGTGTGTGGGTGTGTGTGTATGTTAATGTATGTGTGTGTGTAGTTAATGTGTGTGAGTGTGTGTGTGTTGATGTATGTAGTTAATGTGTGTGTGTGTGTATGTGTTGATTTGTGTAGTTAATGTATGTGTGTGTGTGTGTGTGTGGGTGTGTGTAGTTAGTGTGTAGGTGTGTGTAGTTAATGTGTGTGTGTTGATTTGTGTAGTTAATGTGTGTGCATATGTGTGTGTGTGTTGATGTATGTAGTTAATGTGTGTGTGTGTGTGTTGATGTATGTAGTTAATGTGTGTGTGTGTGTGTGTAGTTAATGTGTGTGTTGATGTGTGTAGTTAATGTGAGTGTGTGTGTGTAGTGTGTGTGTGTGTGTGTGTAGTTAATGTGAGTGTGTGTGTGTAGTTAATGTGTGAGTGTGTGTGTGTAGTTAATATGTGTGTGGGTGTGTGTAGTTACTGTGTGTGTGAGTGTGTGTGTTGGCTCAGGCAGTGTGGGTCTGGAGTAGCTTGTGGCTCCAGGACAGTGGAGGAGAGGAGGAGAGGAGAGTTTCTCTCTCCAGCTCAGCGGGTCCAGGGTTGGAGCACTTGGAGCTCCCTGCTCCCTCTGGCTGCCAGAGCACCCCTCAAACCACACATCTTCCTGCTCATGCTACACACCAGAATGTTTCTCTCAAATAAATACTTTTACATTTTCTTTCATTTTTTTCTTCTAAGCAAATATTTTCATTCCTAATGACTGCTGCAGTCCAGGGTCAGAAACCTCAGTCTGGCAAACCGGCCGGAGTTTGGAAAGGAAAAAAGTGGGGGAAAATTTGAAAGTATATATTTCATGAGTTTTTTTTGTGTTGTTTTTTTTTCGAAGCGTAGCACAAACGCTTCCTTACAAAGTTGTCCAAACTCAGGAGGACGTGTTTTTCTAAGCAAGGAACTGCGTGCACCTGGAGTTTAAGTGTGGAAACCGAGGGGCCGTTTATCTTGTCGTTCTCTCGTTCCTGTTCAAGGACGTCCTCATTCTCCGGTCTTTCTGAAGGCTTTTTTGGATTTTCCCTCCCCTCCAGTCCCTGCAGCTCTACCACAGGGCCTGGATAACCACTGCGGGCCTTCCTGAAATCTGATTGGTGCCAGCAGATTTCTGATACGAACATTTAACGAAGGGAGCAGACCGTTCAGGCCATAGAGACTTTTCATTCATCTACAGAGTATCCAGCACTGCATCAAATTGTTTAATGAAGCCAAACTGTGCCGGTGTGTGTCCTCCCTGTCTGCATGTTAACAAGCTGCCATCACCTCCCCTCTGTGGGCCCAGAGCAGCTTGGCGTGTGAAAACCTTACACTTAGCATGCATCTGCAGATAATGCTAAATGTGTACCTGCAGCTAATGCTAAAATGTGTACCTGCAGCTAATGCTAAAATGTGTACCTGCAGCTAAAGCTAAACATGCATCTGCAGCTAATGCATACATGCAACTGCAGGTAATGCTAGAAACATATCTAGCTCATGCTGGCAAGAGCTGTGGGGCCATTATTACAATGATGATGATGACTAGTATTATTTATTATTATTATTTCTGGGACACAGGAGAGAGGCAGACAGTGGAGAGGAAGGGAAAGAGAGGGACACATAGTAAGAGAGTGAGGAAGTGAGAAGAGAGAGAGACAAACTCAAGGGCGGAGGCACAGTTATAAATGAGGGGGATTAAAATAGAGCCATCCTTCAGAAACAGCAAACAGTATCGGTTTCCTGTGGTTGTATTCCCATTGATTATCTGCTCATGTCCACGCCAGACTTCAGGAAACCATGGCTCATTTCTGAGATTAGTTTCCTCAGATCTGATTGGTTGGCTCATTTCTGAGATTAGTTTCCTCAGATCTGATTGGTTGGCTCATTTCTGAGATTAGTTTCCTCAGATCTGATTGGTTCGATCCAGGTTTGGCCAGATTTATGTTAAATGCCTTTGGCTGAGTTGGTTTGAGTCCTGCCTCTATGTTCAGCCATAAGACTATGATTCATTGGAGGAAGCAGTGGAAAATTTCAGAACTGATCTGGGAACAGCTTTGCCTTTTAGCTCCTTATGAACAAGGTTAGCATATGGGCAGGGGATCCAGATCTTAGATCAGCACTTCAGGCCTTCTTCGCTTTCTTTTTAAAGACATTTTTAAGGACTCGAGAGCAAAGTCCACAGATTTGCAGGTAACACAGGTAAACGTCAGTGCTGTGGGATTGCACCTGTGTGTTTCCCCTTTCCCCTCCTCGCAAGGATTTTCTGAAATCACATTCTTCTCTTTTTCATCTCGTCATATCTGTTTTTAAAAATGCAAAAACACTCCTCTCCTTCCTCCCTGTAATCAGCGCGCCGTCTCTCTGAAGCTGGCGTCCATGGTGCGTTCTCTCCTTCCTCCCTGTAATCAGCGCGGCGTCTCTCTGAAGCTGGCGTCCATGGTGCGTTCTCTCCTTCCTCCCTGTAATCAGCGCGGCGTCTCTCTGAAGCTGGCGTCCATGGTGCGTTCTCTCCTTCCTCCCTGTAATCAGCGCGGCGTCTCTCTGAAGCTGGCGTCCATGGTGCGTTCTCTCCTTCCTCCCTGTAATCAGCGCGGCGTCTCTCTGAAGCTGGCGTCCGTGGTGCGTTCTCTCCTTCCTCCCTGTAATCAGCGCGGAGTCTCTCTGAAGCTGGCGTCCGTGGTGCGTTCTCTCCTTCCTCCCTGTAATCAGCGCGCCGTCTCTCTGAAGCTGGCGTCCATGGTGCGTTCTCTCCTTCCTCCCTGTAATCAGCGCGGCGTCTCTCTGAAGCTGGCGTCCGTGGTGCGTTCTCTCCTTCCTCCCTGTAATCAGCGCGGAGTCTCTCTGAAGCTGGCGTCCATGGTGCGTTCTCTCCTTCCTCCCTGTAATCAGCGCGCCGTCTCTCTGAAGCTGGCGTCCATGGTGCGTTCTCTCCTTCCTCCCTGTAATCAGCGCGGCGTCTCTCTGAAGCTGGCGTCCATGGTGCGTTCTCTCCTTCCTCCCTGTAATCAGCGCGGCGTCTCTCTGAAGCTGGCGTCCATGGTGCGTTCTCTCCTTCCTCCCTGTAATCAGCGCGGCGTCTCTCTGAAGCTGGCGTCCGTGGTGCGTTCTCTCCTTCCTCCCTGTAATCAGCGCGGCGTCTCTCTGAAGCTGGCGTCCGTGGTGCGTTCTCTCCTTCCTCCCTGTAATCAGCGCGGCGTCTCTCTGAAGCTGGCGTCCGTGGTGCGTTCTCTCCTTCCTCCCTGTAATCAGCGCGGCGTCTCTCTGAAGCTGGCGTCCATGGTGCGTTCTCTCCTTCCTCCCTGTAATCAGCGCGGCGTCTCTCTGAAGCTGGCGTCCATGGTGCGTTCTCTCCTTCCTCCCTGTAATCAGCGCGGCGTCTCTCTGAAGCTGGCGTCCATGGTGCGTTCTCTCCTTCCTCCCTGTAATCAGCGCGGCGTCTCTCTGAAGCTGGCGTCCGTGGTGCGTTCTCTCCTTCCTCCCTGTAATCAGCGCGGAGTCTCTCTGAAGCTGGCGTCCGTGGTGCGTTCTCTCCTTCCTCCCTGTAATCAGCGCGCCGTCTCTCTGAAGCTGGCGTCCATGGTGCGTTCTCTCCTTCCTCCCTGTAATCAGCGCGGCGTCTCTCTGAAGCTGGCGTCCATGGTGCGTTCTCTCCTTCCTCCCTGTAATCAGCGCGGCGTCTCTCTGAAGCTGGCGTCCGTGGTGCGTTCTCTCCTTCCTCCCTGTAATCAGCGCGGCGTCTCTCTGAAGCTGGCGTCCGTGGTGCGTTCTCTCCTTCCTCCCTGTAATCAGCGCGGCGTCTCTCTGAAGCTGGCGTCCGTGGTGCGTTCTCTCCTTCCTCCCTGTAATCAGCACGCCGTCTCTCTGAAGCTGGCATCCGTGGTGCGTTCTCTCCTTCCTCCCTGTAATCAGCGCGGCGTCTCTCTGAAGCTGGCATCCGTGGTGCGTTCTCTCCTTCCTCCCTGTAATCAGCGCGGAGTCTCTCTGAAGCTGGCATCCGTGGTGCGTTCTCTCCTTCCTCCCTGTAATCAGCGCGGCGTCTCTCAGAAGCTGGCATCCGTGGTGCGTGTGCTTCCTGCCCCTTTCACACCCAATCAGAGGCTCACAACACCAAGCAACTGGTTCTCTCCCCTTCTCTGTCAATCACTTTCCCGCACTGTGTCAGTCTCTCTGTCTCCCCCTCCTTCTCTCTTTCTCTCCCCTTCCCTACTTCTCTCCCTCCTACCTCCTCTCTCTCTCCCTTCCTCTCACTCCATTTCCACCCCCTTCCCTTCATCCCTCCCTCCTACTCTCCCTCCCCTTCTCTCTCCCTCTCTTTTTCAGGTATATCTCTTCAGTTCTGTCTGTGCAGTGGGGGTTCTAGACCAATTCAATTTGGGGGGCCAGACCAAGGCCGGTTGTTCTGTTATAGGGGCCAGTTACATTAGACCATATAGTTCTCAGTTTTCCTCCTCCTAAACTTTAGGGGGGCCAGGCTTGTTGTCAGAGGGGCACTGGACCCCCCTTAGACCCACCAGTGTGTCTGTGTTTCTCTGTCCTGATACACACAGTGTTCTGCATGGCCCCACTCGAGTGGCGTAATTTAAACCCTGCTTTCCTGTCCCATAAACAGAGGACAGGGGATCCACTGGCCGCTTAACGACACTCCCGAAAATCAAAGGTCCAGAAGGGAGTGATTTTGTGAAGACAGACCTCAGACAGCGTCAGGGGATGAATGTCAGATCTTAGCCTCCCCCAGGGGGGTAATGGAGATAAGGACGGGGTGACGTCATGCGCCAGGCCCGTCTGAGTCTGAAGGTGAGAGTGATGTACGCCGTCTGCATCACCCTGTTTCACACACAGACATGCGTACCTGGCTAATCAGCTCCAGAGCACTGAGAAAGACAGATTCCCCTTTGGTTGTGAGATAACCTGATGAGAACATTCCAGAAACGGCCTTAGGGCATTGCACAGCTCCGAAGCAGTTCTGCCAAAGAAACAGAGAAAAGCAGGAGTTTGAGCGGAGTTTCACTGAGACTCACTGTGTCTGCATAAGAGATGCACATTTACACACACTATGTATTTTCATTTCCTTTTCTTATTTTAAATAAAAATGTTTTTAACCAAAAAGAGTTGTTGACCCCCATTTTTTTATTTCAATGCCAAAGGAAGAGGGGAAGAGAAAGAAGCAGAGAGGTGTAAACGTGGAAAAGATCGGCCAGGGGTGGGGACGCAGGAAACAGAGAGCATGCTGGGAGGTCATGTTTATTTGTATTAGAAGGTGAGAATGATGGACACCGTCTGGTGTGTTTTACATGCCCAGCTAACTACAGACCTCTCCAGAACAGTGCTAAAGACTGATATTTGGTTGTGAGATGAAGATGATGATGATGGTGATGATGATGATGATGATGATGATGATGATGACGTTGGAATGGAACAGAGCTGGAATGTCTCTAAATGGCTTAGGGCATTTCGCAGCTCCAAAGCAGTTCTGTCAAAGTCAGACAAAGAGATTACACAAAAATAAATGCATGGGACTGGCAGACTGGACAAATTTAAACGTCTGGAAAATGCATGTGTTGGGAACATTTAGCTCAGAATTGCTAGATGGACATAAGCCTTTGAGCAGCTCTGAACTGCAACTAGTAAAACAAATAGAAACAGTGAATGACTCATCCATGAGCTCAGTCACATGACCATGAGCTGGGCTCTCATCTCAGATTTGTTCCCACACTAAAGCAGTCAATCAACCAGACTGCCCCACCAAAACATACCTCATGTAATGAAAACTGGTATCTGACAATCGTGTCCTCCTTTGACCTCATTTTTAGGTAAAACGTGAGTATGTGAGTGTAGAAACAAATGTGTGAGTGATAATAATGTTAACCTTCACTTAAGAAAAAAAGCCAAAAAACAGTTACAATGTATCCATGTGTGTAACGGTGTACATGTATCACAGTAACAATGTATCCATGTGTGTAATGGTGTACATGTATCACAGTAACAATGTATCCATGTGTATAACGGTGTACATGTATCACAGTAACAATGTATCCATGTGTGTGACGGTGTACATGTATCACAGTTACAATGTATCCATGTGTGTAACGGTGTACATGTATCACAGTTACAATGTATCCATGTATGTAACGGTGTACATGTATCACAGTTACAATGTATCCACATGTGTAACGGTGTACATGTATCACAGTTACAATGTATCCATGTGTGTAACGGTGTACATGTATCACAGTTACAATGTATCCATGTGTGTAACGGTGTACATGTATCACAGTTACAATGTATCCATGTGTGTAACGGTGTACATGTATCACAGTAACAATGTATCCATGTGTGTGACGGTGTACATGTATCACAGTTACAATGTATCCATGTGTGTAACGGTGTACATGTATCACAGTTACAATGTATCCATGTGTGTAACGGTGTACATGTATCACAGTTACAATGTATCCATGTGTATAACGGTGTACATGTGTTAAATATTATGTGAAGTATTCTTCTCCTTCCCCTTCTCCACTCTGTTCTCCAGTCTGTCCTCCCCTTGCAGATGTCAGTGCATTGTGGGTATAGTAGTCTTTTTTTATTCCCTGTTGAGTGTTCTTATGGGACTGCTGCTGAATTGGAAGTGTAGGTGGGGGATTCGTGTAGTTCTCTGAGTTATTTAAGGGTAATTTCAGGCTAATGCAAACCATGTGGGTCTCCCTCTTGCCCTGGTACGTGATAATTTGATTGACTCTGCTTTGGTCCTAATAAAAAAATGTAAAAAAGAGTGAATGTCAGCCATCAGGATTACATTTTTAAAACCTGCTGGCAGGCCTGGACTTGGTGGCTTGAAAGACACACTTCTTTAAGCTAGCATAGAGTCATTACACCCCTTATACCTCTCTCTCTCCCTCTCTCTCTCTCCCTCTCCCTCTCCCTCTCTCTCTCTCTCTCCCTCAGTCTTAATTCTGAATGCTTTATGGTATGAAGCACACATTGTAAATATTGCCGAATGTTACAGTCGCACGCTTGCTCAATGAGCCCATATCATGAAATATGCTACTTACAAAAAACTGTAAAGTTCAAGAAAGGCAAACACAATCATACGAGTAAATGAATAAAGAAATAACAAGAAAACCTGAAACCTGTAGAAATTATTTTTATATCTGTATTAAGGTTGATTTAATGTTATGTTCGCTCAGGTAGAGGCAGGCTGAGACACACTGAGCTGTGAGTGGGGCTGTTTGTCCTTCTCCTAAAAGGACTCACAGCTTCTCTTCTTTCATCAGGAGGGGTTGAGTTATAGAAATATGAATTCCTCCGGTGTAAATATTTATCTTTGTGTTTGCGTGCTGTTGGGTAGGGGGAGCACCTGCTCTGGCGCTGTGTGAGCGCGCTCAGATGCTTCAGTGCTGTGTGAGCGTGCTCAGATGCTCCACCGCTGTGTGAGCGTGCTCAGATGCTCTGCCGTTGTGTGAGCATGCTCAGATGCTCCACCACTGTGTGAGCGCGCTCAGATTCTCCAGCGCTCTGTGAGCGTGATCAGATGCTCTGGCGCTGTGTGAGCACGCTCAGATGCTCTGCCTTTGTGTGAGCACGCTCAGATGCTCCAGCGCTGTGTGAGCGCACTCAGATGCTCTGCCATTGTGTGAGCACGCTCAGATGAGATCTCCACCCTGCCCCCTCCCCCCCCCAGCTCCACCGTTACGTGAGACAGACACGCTCTTCGATCACAGCTGTAATGGACTCATTAAGGGCTGCTATTAGCTGCGCTTTTTAAATTATTAAGCGTTGCGGCTATATTTCACTCCAGGCCGACTGTCCTGTGTGTGTGTGTGTGTGTGTGTGTGTATGGTGCCAGTCTGAGCCGGCCTAAACCCATTTCAGTCATGCGCAGTCGGAACGGGAGGCGCTCCCCAAAATAAGAGAGGGAATGACTTGTTCGTCCACTTTCTGTTTTTGTTTGATGTGCAAAAAGATTATAGCCCGTTTCACAAGAATGTTTTTGTTTTGTCGATAAGTACCATAACCTAGCAAGGTCTACATCTAAATTCACGCCTTCAGGTATATATTACCCTCCTGGCTTTTCCTCCGATATATCAATGAAACGAAAAGTCAAGGTGTCACTGGGATATTGGGAGGGTAGATCTGACACGTGAGGTATGTGAGGTGAATGATCCGAACCCAAACGAAGAGACAGCTCTGTATCAGACTCCGCTCAGACTTATTTCACCGTCAGCATACAAGAATAAATGTCTGTATTTGGGACCATTTTAGCATTTTAACGCTGATATCTCTGGCAGGTTCAGATAAAAACAGATCAAACACACAAATGATCAGGCAGACTTGTTTTACTTGTTATATATTTAGTTTTTTATGTACATGAATATTGGTAGGACAACTGTACATATGAGACAGGAACATAACAGACTGACCTCTGACCTCTGACCTCTGTCACAGGAAATAAACATTAACAGAGGAACAAACAGGCACGCAGCTTTACGGAGACATCCACTTCTTCATACATTTACACTTTTAATAATCATCAAACGAACATAAAAAAGGCAGAAAGGTATAAAATAATTTAAAACTCTTCTAACACGTATTGCCTTATGTGCACTGTGGGTCAGCCGGGGGCTGCGCAGTGAACGGATGAGTCTCCTCTGTCAGTCCCAAAACGAAAAATAACCGACTCGGACCAGACAACTGACCGCCCCCAAACGGACGGATGCAAAGTTCATGCAAGGATGAAGAAAAAACACGGAATGATGACAGACGGGATGGCGTTTCTCCCCTCAGACCCGCCCTCCCAACCCTGCCCCGCCCACCCCCCACAACCCCCCACAACCCCCCACAACCCCCTCCCCCCTCCCCACTCAGTGACAAGGTGGTGTTGCACCTGACCTTCTCAGCACCGATTTCAGCCTGACAACAAACCCCCCCCACCCACCCCCACCCCCCCCCCCCCCCCCCGGGCATTCTAACACCTGACGAGTGACATTAACAGACAGGTACAACGATGACATCATCTCCCCCGAATAAAACAGTTCCAAACACTGTCACAGGCCACTTCCCAAAAAACACAGTCACAGGCTCCACCCCCCAAATAAGCCTTGCCCCTAAACACTTGTGTCAGCCCTGCCCTGACCTGACCAGGCCCCGCCCCAAAAAACACTGTCATAGGCCCCGCCCCATTCGGCATTCAGCCTACAGGTAACACTCTGCTTTAGTAGAACATCGCTCAAGAGTTAAATAAACTTCTTTTTTTCCATATATTTATATATATATAATATAATATATTTTTATTATGTACATTAGAGAGTCATTAACAGAACTTCCTTGTTTTGACCAGTTTGCTCTGGTACTTGACGGAGTGGCCCCCATGCCCCACAGCGTACACGTCCAGCAGGTAGGCCTTGCCAGGTTCCAGACCCCTTATTGTCTCCGTGGTGACCGCCTTCTGCAGGTTGGGGCTGTGGAAGTACTTGCACAGGACCTTCTCGGACTTCTTGCGGGCCTCGGGCCCAGCGCACTGGTTCTGCTCGCGCCGCCGCTGCTCCTCGCTATACCCCTCCCCCACCTCGCGCCGGTACACGCAGAACTTGTTGCGGTCCTGCGTGCCCAGCCAGGCGACGGTCACCGAGGTGCAGGTGCGCAGCTTGTCGAAGGCCTTGATGCGGGTGTCCTCAGGCAGGGAGGGGAAGGGCTGCTTGTTGGGCCTGGTGGTGGCCAGGATCTTCAGCATGGACGCCCCCTTTCGGCTGCCTCTCAGCCGGATCAGGTACTTGGCCTTCGCCTTCCCCCTCAGCTGGAACTGCCGCACTCCCTCTGCATTCTGGGATAGCACCAGCTTCCCGTCCCTCCGCACCTGGATCTGCACAGAGTCCAGGCAAGAGTGCAGGTAGAAGGTGACCTTCTGGTGAGAGGAGACGGGAGCGAAGCGCAGGAATTTGCTGCCCTTCCTCCTGATGAAGACATCGGTGACCTTGCCGTCCTTCAGCTCCAGGGTCTTCTGCTTGGCCTCCTCTTTAGTCTTGGCGAAGGTGCCCACGTAGGCCGTGCTCATGTTGGTGGCTCCGTTGAGGGCAAAGACGTCGAAGTAGTACTGCGTGTCGGGCTTGAGCTCAGACACCGTGAAGATGTTCTTGTTGCCGATGCAGACCTTCCGGATGTCCGAGCGAGATCTGGGGGCATAGGACGCCGACAGGGACCGTGGCAGCGCCTTGTTCCCGCCGCTGCGGCCCGGGACCCCGAAGGCAGAGTGGCGGTCCTTGCCGAAGTCATTGCGATCGGAGGGGAAGCCGAAGTGGGCGAAGTCGAAGGGGCTAAAGTCCAGGCCGGGCTTGGGAGCGAGCATGAAGGTGTCCTCAGCCCCCAGCTTGGCCTCCACAGCGCACAGGCTCTTGAAGTTGTGCTCCTGGCTGATGACCACGCAGTACTGCACGGACTGCCGGAGCTGGGCCCCCGTGGGGGTGGGCTTCCACGCCAGCGTGACGGTGGTGCGGCCCAGCGAGGTCACATCCACACGGGGGTCATAGGGCAGCTCGGGGTAGGGCTGGTCCGACTCGGGGGTGGTGGTGGCGTACACCTTGAAGTTGCTGTCCTTCTCAGTGGAGAGGAGCTCCAGCTGGTACAGGCCGGAGGGGGAGCTGGAGGCCACGTAAGACTCCACATCATTCCCCTTGTAGGAGAAGAGCTCAGTGCCCTCATCCACCGTCACCTGCAGCTTCTGCTGGTCCAGCGGCTCGGGTTCACCTGGAGGAGACACATCCAAACACACACACAAAACAAGGTGAGAAATTTCACTCTAAATATCCCCAGTTCACATTGAGGGTGCCACAGTTTCATTGGAGCCCAATCACAGGCCCAATGGAGGAATGTTTTATTGCTAATTATGTTTTTCTTTAGTCTACTGTTTCTCTATGTCTTTTTGCCCATGATGTTGTTGTGTTGTCTCTGGTGATTCAGACAGGCATGATATCGTCATGGCAATCCTGCTCCCTGCACATTTAAGAGCCGGAGCTCTGGGCCCTGCCTCGCCCCCGTTCGGTTCGGCACTGAGTGCGGGATGTTTACGCTCCGGCTGGGTCTGAAACGATTCTTTCCTCTGGTGCAGCAGAGAGAATGGGCCCCATTGAAACCTGTTGGCTGTGACGATGTCATAGCAGGGCTTGGCAGAAACTGCTGGATTATTTACAAGCCAGTGCCAGCACTCCTGTTTTCACACAAAACACCGCTTCACGCTCCACCACTTATCCCAGCCGAGCCCAGCGCAAGTCAGATTAGGCTGTGCAGGTGGGAAGGACGGGTTATTTTTATTTTTATGTTTTTCAGCCATGGAAAACAGAATATTATGCTGGCGGCCCAGGCAGTATACCAGAACTGTGCATCAGAACCTGAGCCATGGTAACAGAACCCGAGTCATGCTAACAGAAACCAAGCCATGGTAGCAAAACTGGGCCATGCTAACAGAACCCAAGCCATGGTAACAGAACCCCATCTGCCATAATGGAACCAGAGCCATGCTGATGGAACTTGAGCTAGGCTAACGGAAATCAGGCTAGGCTAACAGAAGCTTAGCTGTGGAACTCAGGCTGGGCTGACAGACCCGGCTATACGAACTTAAGGCCTTCTGAAAATGACCCAGCAGGAGGAACGGGGAAGCGGGCTGAGTGTCCCACCCCTGCACCTCCATCCCCCCAAACCTCAACCTCCTGCAGCTATGAAAGAGTAAGCACCCCCCACTTACACACTACAACAGGCACAACCACACACACAGCCCAGAGCAGGGCAACACTGCCTCTCTGCCAGGGGAAAGCTGGCATGGTTCTCATTCATCAACTGTGTAATTTAGACAGGAGATGACAGATAGATGTGGGGATAGCATTTAGCGTTTAGCATTTCACCCACGCTACAGTACGCTTGACTGGGGTTAGCATTTAGCCCACACCGGACCATGCTATGCTGGGGTAAGCGTTTCGCCCAGACGAAACCATGCTACGCTGGGGTTAGCGTTTAGCCCACACTATACTGTGGTTCGTTGGGGTTATTGTTTACCATTAAGCCCATGGTACTCTAAGCTGGAGGGAGCAGGAGGCTTGTGTAGTGTTTGTGGAGAGGGGCTATCCCTGTCACTGGTGGAACAGGAAATCTCATAAAAGTAAAAGCAACTTTCCACCAACATTTTACAAATTCTTCGTTTTTAAATTTTCCAACTGGAACACTACAACAACACTCTCACACACACACTCTCATGCACACACACACGTGTACACACACACATGTGTAAGCATAGATATGTGCAGCCCTGGTGGAGGACAGCTCCAGGGGGGGGGGGGGGGGGGGGGGGGGGGGGGGGGGGGGGGGGGGGGTGCTGGGGCAGGGGTGAAACACAAGAGGGTCACAATCATTAAACTTCAAATATGCAGCAGGGAGGTAATTGCACATGAGGAAGCAGGAACTACATAACGAGGAAACGTGGGCCGGCACACTCGGCAAGCCGCAGTTTGATTGGAGGGAACTCTTCCTCTTTTTCTCACTGAGAAACCCCTTCACAGGCATGCTCACTCTCCCTCCCTCTCCCGCTCCTCCCCCTCTTTCTCTCTCTTTCTCAAACTGTTTGCCATAATGTTAACTGAGGAACTGCGGTTGTGAGAAGCTCTTTACATCCATTCAAAACTGCAATATTACAGCCATATGTACCACATTAATCACTCTCTCCCTCTCATTTGTGAGCGCAGGAAAAACACAAGCCCTCTGCAAATGGACACCGGGACACAACAACAACATGAAACCTGGAGACAGCAGGGCCCAGCATGACGCCTGCCCTGCCTTACTGTGGTGTGGTTTTGCCATAGCGTTATTACGGTGTTACAATGGCATTACCATCTAGTTACTACGGCACTCCCATGGAATCACTGTGGCGTCACTGTAGCGTTACCATGACGATGCGTACCTGATCCCTCCCCGCTGGCCTCCTCAGGTAGCTCCTGCAGAGTGAGTCTCCACTCCAGAGGTGCGTCACAGGGCGTCACGGTAACAGACAGGGGTGTGTTATCCTCCTCCACAACAAAGTAATACCTGGGACAGCAGATCAGACACAGACCTGAGCACGGGACCCTCCCACAAACAGCCCCATCCAAAAACAACCTCACCCATCATAAAGGCACATAAAAACACCCAGCAAAGCTAACATAACACCCTGATTACTAAATATAACACAACCAGCAAAGCTACAGTGCTGTCAGGATTATAGTGCCTTATCAGGGCAAATATGAACAGAGGAGAGGAACAACTAAGGTTCATGAGTGATTAAGTGAGAGGGAGAGAATGAGTTACTTATATGACTGAGTGAGCAACTAAGTGAGTGAGAGAGTGAATATGTCAGTGAGTGAAAGAGTGACTACGTTAGTGAGTGTAAAGTGAATGACTACATGAGCAAGTGAGAGAGTGAGTGAGTGAGAGTGAATATGTCACTGAGTGAGTGGGTGACAGAGTAAGGGGGGTATTGGGCCCAGGTCGGGAGTGTTTTCTGGCTCATTAACTCCTTGTCCATGCCCTGCTCATCACAGAACCGAGCTACCGAGCTCATTACAGCAATAACTGACAGTATAAAGCCCCAGCGCTCAATCTGAGCGCGTGCGGGCACCCCATCATGTCAGACAGACACTAATGTAATTAAGGAGACATTAGCCTCTCATGTGCATACAGCCAAGCTCAGCCCCACGTCACATGATCAGACCTACGCACGTCACATAATCAGACCCACGCACGTCACATGATCAGACCCACGCACGTCACATGATCAGACCCACGCATGTCACATGATCAGACCCACGCATGTCACATGATCAGACCTACGCATGTCACATGATCAGACCCACGCATGTCACAGACAGGTGTCCCTCATAACCCAGCTGGGGTGCCGCAGAAAAAAAGCATCTCAGAAACACTGTCTGTGTGGCATATTTTAGCTACCAAAGGTACAGACCTGTGCTTTTTTTTTGTTTGTGCTGCGACAGTGCCCATTGATTTCTTTATTGAGCTGTTTGTGACTTAATCATTTAATTTCTTTGACAGATTGATCAGCTGGTTCCCCGGTGAATCCTGTGTTTCTCTCATCTCTGACCTCGCAGGTGAATCCTGTGTTTCTCTCATCTCTGACCTCGCAGGTGAATCCTGTGTTTCTCTCATCTCTGACCGCACAGGTGAATCCTGTGTTTCTCTCATCTCTGACCTCGCAGGTGAATCCTGTGTTTCTCTCATCTCTGACCTCGGGGGCACCACTGCTCTTTAACCCTGTTCTGTGCTTGTGTCTTTGTGTTCTGAGTGGTTCTGGACAGGAGTGTCTGTTAAATTCATGCAATGGGTAAAAGGTAATGTGCAATGTGCAATGTGCAATGTGCAATGTGCAATGGGTCATGTGCAATGTGCAATGGGTCATGTGCAATGTGCAATGGGTCATGTGCAATGGGTTATGGGTCATGTGTCATGTGTCATGTGTCATGTGTCATGTGTCATGGGTAATGGGTAATGGGTAATGGGTAATGGGTAATGGGTAATGGGTTATGGGTAATGGGTAATGGGTAATGGGTAATGGGTAATGGGTAATGGGTAATGGGTAATGGGTAATGGGTAATGGGTAATGTGTAATGGGTAATGGGTAATGGGTAATGGGTAATGGGTAATGGGTAATGTGTAATGGGTAATGGGTAATGGGTAATGGGTAATGGGTAATGTGTAATGGGTAATGGGTAATGGGTAATGGGTCATGGGTAATGGGTAATGGGTAATGGGTAATGGGTAATGGGTAATGGGTAATGGGTAATGGGTAATGGGTAATGGGTAATGGGTAATGGGTAATGGGTAATGGGTAATGGGTAATGGGTAATGGGTAATGGGTAATGTGTAATGGGTCATGTGTAATGGGTAATGGGTAATGGGTTATGGGTTATGGGTAATGGGTAATGGGTAATGTGTCATGTGTCATGTGTCATGTGTAATGTGTAATGTGTAATGGGTAATGTGTAATGGGTCATGTGTCATGTGTAATGGGTAATGGGTAATGGGTAATGGATTATGGGTAATGGGTCATGTGTAATGTGTAATGTGTAATGGGTAATGGGTCATGGGTAATGGGTAATGGGTAATGTGTAATGGGTCATGTGTCATGTGTAATGGGTAATGGGTAATGGGTAATGGGTCATGTGCCATGTGTCATGTGTCATGGGTAATGGGTAATGGGTAATGGGTAATGGGTAATGGGTAATGGGTAATGGGTCATGTGTAATGTGTAATGTGTAATGGGTAATGGGTAATGGGTAATGGGTTATGGGTAATGGGTAATGGGTAATGTGTAATGGGTCATGTGTCATGTGTAATGGGTAATGGGTAATGGGTCATGTGTAATGGGTAATGGGTAATGGGTAATGGGTAATGGGTAATGGATTATGGGTAATGGATTATGGGTAATGGGTCATGTGTAATGGGTAATGGGTAATGGGTAATGGGTCATGTGTCATGTGTCATGTGTAATGTGTAATGGGTAATGGGTAATGGGTCATGTGTCATGTGTCATGTGTAATGTGTAATGGGTAATGGGTAATGGGTCATGTGTCATGTGTCATGTGCCATGTGTAATGTGTAATGTGTAATGTGTAATGGGTAATCGGTAATGGGTAATGTGTCATGTGCAATGTGCAATGTGTAATGTGCAATGTGTAATGTGCAATGGGTAATGGGTAATGGGTAATGGGTAATGGGTAATGGGTAATGGGTAATGGGTAATGGGTTATGGGTTATGGGTTATGGGTAATGGGTAATGGGTAATGGGTAATGGGTAATCGGTAATGGGTCATGTGTCATGTGTAATGTGTCATGTGTCATGTGTCATGGATAATGGGTAATGTGTCATGTGTAATGTGTGATGGGTAATGGGTCATGTGTAATGGGTAATGGGTAATGGGTAATGTGTCATGTGTCATGTGTCATGTGTCATGGGTAATGGGTTATGTGTCATGTGTCATGTGTCATGTGTCATGTGTAATGGGTAATGGGTAATGTGTAATGTGTAATGGGTAATGTGTCATGTGTCATGTGTAATGTGTAATGTGTAATGGGTCATGTGTAATGGGTAATGTGTAATGTGTAATGTGTAATGGGTAATGGGTAATGGGTAATGGGTAATGGATTATGGGTCATGTGTCATGTGTCATGTGTCATGTGTCATGGATAATGGGTAATGTGTAATGGGTAATGTGTCATGTGTCATGTGTCATGTGTAATGTGTAATGGGTAATGGGTAATGGGTAATGGGTAATGGGTCATGTGTAATGGGTAATGGGTAATGGGTCATGTGTCATGTGTCATGGGTAATGGGTAATGTGTAATGGGTAATGTGTCATGTGTCATGTGTAATGTGTAATGTGTAATGTGTAATGTGTAATGGGTAATGGGTCATGTGTAATGGGTAATGTGTAATGTGTAATGGGTAATGGGTAATGGGTAATGGGTAATGGATTATGGGTAATGGGTCATGTGTAATGGGTAATGGGTAATGGGTCATGTGTCATGTGTCATGTGTCATGGGTAATGGGTAATGGGTAATGGGTAATGTGTCATGTGTCATGTGTAATGGGTCATGTGTCATGTGTAATGGGTAATGGGTAATGGGTAATGTGTCATGGATAATGGGTAATGGGTAATGGGTAATGTGTAATGGGTTTTCGAAGGGAGGGCTGCACCTTTTGGGCGTGTCCCTGAAGAGGTAGCCGTTGACCTCCGCTCCATCAGGTACCACGGAGGAGTCGTGGAACAGGGCCTTGTCCTGGACCTGCATCTGGAACAGGCCTTCGTCCCGAGTGGGCAGCTTCTGAGCCCTGGAGCCACTCGCCAGAACCAGAACCAGAACCAGAACCTGAACCAGGAACAGCCTCATCCTGCAACACAGAGAAACCGGGTAAGACCCGCAGACCCAGCAGAGCCAAAGTCAGGCAGTCCCATCCTGTAGGACCACACCACAGGCAAATGGATCACTCAGAGCTCTGAAGGGGACTAGAAAACCTGAATGGCATTTTTTAGAGGCGTTCCATTCATGCCAAAGCAGCCATGTTTAACAGGATGAATGATTATCCCAGCTGCACAGCAGTATTCAGAGCACACTGCTGGTTCCTCTCGACCCAAACCTTCCCTAAAACCCCACCTCTAACCCCTGTGCAGCCAAACTGTTCCTAACCATTATACTGTACTTCTGGCATGTTCCTCCAAAGACATCAGCAGTATGTTATGGGGAATGGCTCTCCAGTGCCGACCGAAGCGACTCGTCATGGCGTGTGCAGAGTCTGTGTCTCCTCAGTGCTTCCTTACATGCAACTTTTATTTATGTTCTTTTGATTTTGACTTGGTCAGCTATCGGCTTGTCAAGCCCAGCCTACTCCACCCTGTCCCCTCCCCGATCTCTCCAGCTCTCCAAAAGAAACAGAGGTTTTAAAACACAAAGGATGAAGGAGACATTAAGAAAGAAAGGATGAAAGAAAGAAAGAAAGAAAGAACAACCAGCCTTGTGTGTGTGAGAAAGAAGAACTTTTTGTTGTTGTTGTTGTTGTTTATTGCACACTGTTTCACCACTGTTGTCATCCTCTGAGGAAGGCTAGCTAAGCTTATCAACATCAGCATATTCAGCTGGTTTTACTGGTCAACATTTCACCAGCATTGATGCTAAAGGACCATCGCCATGTCTGCAGAAAAATCTTTTCTTTATCCTCCCCTCCCACCCTTTCATTTGTTAGTGAGCAGCTGGGTGAAGAAGGCTGAAGATTACGTGAAGATTTAAATTATTTTGCATTATGCAGTGAGAGGCAGTGGGCCTCCAGAGCAGGCTGAGAGACAGAGGGAATGGGCCC
The DNA here is from genome assembly GCA_019788955.1 of Albula glossodonta. Lineage (NCBI taxonomy): Eukaryota > Metazoa > Chordata > Actinopteri > Albuliformes > Albulidae > Albula > Albula glossodonta. Next base: position 1,261 of record JAFBMS010002800.1, on the reverse strand, counting down.
AGAGAGCAGGCCCTATCTCTGGGCCACTGTCCTCCCAGCCTGGGCCCCGGATCTGGTTCTCTGGTTCTCTGGTTCTCTGTCTCCCAGACATCTCTTACTCAGCGGTCACCCAATACGGCCCAGATGTATGTGAGTGGGACTGTGTAACTGATCCCCGCGCTTATTGATTCTGCCACATTGATCGCACTTTATAGGAAGCAAATCCCCACTGATTTAATCAGAATAATGACGGGCCGATTATCCCCACCACCCCCACCCCCACCCCCCCCCCCCCCACTTTGCTGCGGCTGAAAGAAGGCCTGTCCTCTTAATGACCCCTACAAAAGAGGAGTTCAGCCCCCTCTCTCGCTCCGTGCCTCTCTCCATCTTTGGTCGTCTCCCTGGGCTTCAGCTGCTGTGTTTGGGGATCAGGGCTCTCCATTGTAATCTCCTGGAAAGTGAAATGGCTAATTTGTGTCTCTGCTTTGGATCCCCATGAAAGAGAGAGAGGAGGAGAGCGGGTTTGTGTGTGTGTGTGTTGCGCGTGCATGTGTACATGTGTGTTTGAGTGTGAGTGTGTGAATGTAACTTTGTGTGTGTGTATATATGCATATGGGTGCAAGTAATTGTGCATGTATGTGTGGGTATATGTTTGTGTGTGTGTGTGAGTGTGTGTGAGAGTGTGTGTGTGTGTTGGTTGGGTGGGTGAGGGGGGGCACAGTTAACTTTCTCAAGTGGATTCCTCATGCTGCTAAACCCCTCCTTTAGTGCAGAGAGGGAGGTGCACTGTCACTGCCCTGTGCTGCGTGTTTTTAGCATTGAAAGCCCAGGAACACTCAACAGCTCCAGACTGTTCATCCAGTGATAAGTTTCAGTATGTAATCACCTGATCAAACCCTCTCAACTGGATGACTTACAGAAAAAGGACCTCTTTCTTGCTCTCTCTCTTCCATAGTCTCTCCTCCTCTCTCTCTCTCTTTCTCTTCCTCTGTTTTTTAAAATATTTTTTTGAAAAAGTTAGTTAGCAAAACTTGGGTAAATTGTTTTGGTTTTATTTGATTTATTATTGTTGTTACTTGTTTGATGAATAATTTCATTTTAAAATAAAACTGTTTGACATAGGGTGATGGATTAAGGTTTATAAAATTTTCATCATAATTTCTTTACATCTATGTCTATCTCATCTACTACCTTTTTATCACCCTCTCTCTCTCTCTCTCTCACTCACTCACTCACTCACTCACTCACTCACTCACTCACTCACTCACTCCCGCACTCACTC
>JAFBMS010002799.1:15000-24342 GCA_019788955.1 Albula glossodonta | reverse complement strand
CACTACAGCATTGCTGATCTAAGTATGCATGGAGGTGTGTGTGAGTAGCAGCAGAGTAGTGTGCAAGAGGAGTGAGTAGTGGAAGAGTAGGGAATTGGAGGTGTGAGTAGAGCAGAGTAGTACATGAGAGGAGTGAATAGTGGAACAGTAGGGCACAAGAGGTGTGAGTAGTGAAGAGAAGGGTCATAGGGTTGGTGAGAGATGAAAGTTGTGACATAGATAGCATGAAAGCGGGGAACCGTAAAGACCAAAATGTGGGACAAAGACAGGCAAGCAGAGACCAGACCCAGGATCAGACAGTTTATCACTATGGAGACCATTCACTCACTTTATTGCTATGGGAGACCGTTCACACAATTTATCACTATGGAGACCATGCACACTCTTGTCCTGTATGCTGAACCAAGGATTTCCCAGGCTCACTTTCAGCCGTGCCACACCAACAACCTATGGTCTCTATCACACACATGCTCATGCTTCCACAATACACTCAGATATATCTCACACACACACAAATTCACAGGTATACACACACATGAAAACATATGCCACTCTTAGAAACATGAACACACACTCAAGTGTATATTGGAGACACAGTCACAGTCTATGAACAGGCAGATGGCTATCACCCCGGTGTGTCTGCTTATCGCTGACAGAGGGAATCCCCAGAGTCCCACAGCAGGAGAATCTGTCTCTGTATCAGAAAAACGCACCAAACACACTGCAACACTGCCAGAATTCACCCCAAACATACTGCAACACTGCCAGAATTCACCCCAAATATACTACAACACTGCCAGAATTCAACCCAAACATACTGCAACACTGCCAGAATTCACCCCAAACATACTGCAACACTGCCAGAATTCACCCTAAATATACTGCAACACTACCAGAATTCACCCCAAACATACTGCAACACTGTCAGAATTCACCCCAAACATACAGCAATACAACTGAAATACATCCACATTCCATAATACACCCTAAAGCAGGAAATGACAGTTGAGCTACATTTGGAATCTACAGGATGGATTTTAAACAACATTAAAATGTGGAAACAGTGACATCGTTGCTCTGGGGCTAACTAAAGAGGGTAGAAACAGTAATGGTGTCACTCTGTGGCCCAATATAGATAGCAGAAACACTGTCATCCTTACTCTGTGCCAAACTAAAGACAGTGGAGACAGTGATATTGTCACTCTCTGGCAAACTAAAGACAGCAGAAACACTGACATTCTCAGTTTGTGGCCAACTAAAGGTAACAAGACCCAAAAAATCCAGCATCGGTCAGGCCCTATTAAAAACAGAAGAGACACTGATGATGTCGCTCTGCGGCTAACTAAAGGCAGAGTGCTTCCAGGCAGCTCGCAGCTGAGATGAACTTCATGCTTCAGGGCAGAGGCGGCTGTGCTTCATATCACAGCTTCTGTGCCTCCCTTCACTGGGGTTTGTGCATGCACAGCCAAACCGATCAATATACCGCTGTTTCAGCCAAGGCTATTGCAGTTATCACAACATACAACATGGCTGGCCTGTTAAAAACAACATTGCATCTCTCCATTTCTGCCACATAGAGAGACAGCGGTTGTTTACTGTCAATATTTCAAGGCTCAGTGGCTTCATAAAATTAATTCAAAACCCCATGAGACCAAAGCTTGTTTCATGCAATGCAATGTAATCATCAGTTTTTCCTCATTTCCTGAAAAGTGTGTGCTGTTTTTTATACTTCTGTATTTCTCCAACTTAGAAATGAACTGAACAGCTTTTTTCTCTTAAAAAGATGCAAGGCTCACTGCTCCATATCATTCCTTTCATCCATTCATCCTTCCTTCATCAAATCACTCCTCTCTCATCTCTTTTTCTGAAGGGTTCTGAAGCTGTCCTGCTAAAGGCTAGAGCATGCATGATTTTGACACATCTTTGGTTTTATTGAACCTCCATTACATGTCTATTACATTGGTATTACACATGTACTGCAATGTTTTGTAAAAGTTGAATTTTGGTCATAACCAAAATGGCTGTTGAAGCTATGAATTGAAAGAAGAAAATTCTATTTGCTATATGACAATTCAATCCCAACACAAACAAATTGACATAAATATCTACAAAATTTCTGAAATTTTTGGTCCCTTTGATTAAAAGTACTAACAGCTCATAATTTGTACATTATTAATCTAAGCAGTTGAGTTTATGTCTGAGCTTTGAAAACGCTTTGAGTAGGGCAGTGTCTGTATCATACAGCAAAAAAATGAGGGGGGGCTGGAGATGAAAGAGGGAAAGAGAAGATGAGAGGGAGAGAGGGGGAGGGGAGCAGAGGTAGAAGGAGAGAGAGAGAGAGCGCTGTAAAACACTGACAGGGTGCAGTGCAGCAGCAGAGCTGTAATTGGAGTTTGATCAGGAGGGAGGTGAGGAAACTGGAGTCCTGCAGTCTGGCGTGAGTCTGATGTCGTGAGGCCCAGATACCATGCCACAATCCAGCAACAGGCCAGTCGGCTACTCCCTTACACCAAAGAGCCTGCATTATTTGCCCCCATACTGGTAGTCGGCCAGTGGTTCCTCTGCTGCTGCTGCTTTGTGTGTGTTAACATTGGGATCTGACAGTAAGAGTGCATGGTGAAGAGTTGTCATTCCAGTCCAGCACTGGCTGACATGGTGGCATGAAGAGTGCATCAGGGTAAGGCATTAGCGTTCAGAGGGCAAGGTGAGGTATTAGTGTTACGAGCAGAGAGTGCGGTCAGGTCAATGGAGTGGCCATTCCACAGCACAGCTGGACCACGTTAGAAGACGACGGATTTCACTTTGGATAGGCCGTCACTGTCTACCCAGCCCAGCTACCTCATCCAGGGACTCCTTGTAGCCGCTAGGCATTTGTCTCATGTCACTGGTTTGAACGATATGCTGCTCATAATCTTATGCTCATTTTCAAATATATTCAAATTAATTTCATCTTTTCTTTTTGTTTAGGAGCACAGTAATGTCCCCACTTGTGTGTTGAGTAGTTAGGAGTGACTGAATTTTTTGAATACGTTTGAATGGTTCGAGCAGTCTGAATATTTTAGCTGGGGTACTTGACCGTACCTGGCAGCTCAGTTGAGTCTAGTACTTCTCATCACACGGTTACTGACTCTAAATGTGTCGATTATCCTTCTCTGTAGCATAACTGCACTTTGTATCATATATAAAAGCACTTATGTACTTCATTTTGTTAGCTGTTCTGGATAAGAGCACCAGCTAAATTAGTGTAATGTAGTGTAGTGTTATAATAATGCTACCTTAGACACTAAGCAACAGAGAAAAGGACCCTTTTCAGGCATAAAAAAGAGATTTCCCATAATTCCCTGCTGTTTTTCATTAGCTCTGCCCCTTCCAACAGTAATGTACCTGTTAGCAGCCTATGGCTTGGGGGTTAGTGCAGTAACCTCATTTGTCTGAAGTAAAATGCAATGCAAACAGATTTAATGAAATTTTGATAATTTACCAGACCACAAAAAACATTTTTTTAATCAAAGTAATGATTCCCTTTGGAAAACAGTTCAGAAAAAAAACTTGTGTAGTGTGTAAGAGTTGCGCACAATATCCTCTGTAACTCACTGCAGACTCACTCTCACTGGCAAGCTCACTGCAGCCTTCTGCTTCCACAAATTATCCTGGCTCAATTAGCCAATTAGCTGTGTATACCATCACCGTTTCACTCTCAAATCAGACGACATGAAAAGTTTTCATACAGGGACAACACATGAACATGCCACTAATGAGCTTATCAAGAAATGCAGCCAGAATGTTTGATCATAGAAATGATCCTAATTAAGCAAATAAGAGTGGCAGTTTACCTGAAATCCAAAAACCTGCATGTCCCTCATTTGGGGGGGGGGGGGTACTTATAGAGTAACACTGGGCACAGTTCCTCAGCCAGGAAAGCAGTGGTTTTATTGCCTGTGGTATGAATGCTGAAACTAAACCCACTGTGACAAATTAACCAGGATATCAAGATGTGTTTTATTTTTAGAATGTAAATTGCATGTGTCCATTCAACTGTAAAAACTGCCATATTCTTCCCAGCAGACTGATAAATCAAGAGAGGTTTACTTGCTGAGAGATTTGCAAAGCGAGCAGATTGCACACGAAAATAAAAAAATGTTTTGTATTTATGGAGGAATGTTTGTGGATTAGCTGTCAAGAAACAGAAGAGAAGGAGGTGAGGTTTTTTGCATTGCTCATGTTAAAAAAAATTAACAGGTTGGGATTCTAGAACTCCTGAAGTTCTGAATGAAAGCAAAGTCAGCTGTAATTGTGACCTCACAATGGGATCAGACTGAGCCTAGAGCCCAGAGCATTTATTCTGAGTTTGACTTTACCCCCACCTCCCAACAGGCCCAGTACTAACTGCAGTAACCATGGTAACATTGCATCCCTTCAGTGGACTATCTACACATTCAGCTGTGTGGAACACAAAGCAAATGACCCAGGGGTCTCATTCAATCGAAGTGCAGAAATCCTCGTCCTCCTGTCACATCCAATAACTGTGACAGAAGTGGCACTATTTTCATTTCAATATATTAATAGGGGCCCAATCCCAAAGGGACAGAGTTTTTGCTGTTTTTGCTTTTATTTCTTCTGCCCTTTGACCTAAAATAACTTTTAGGTGGGAGGTCCAAACCTAACCAAACTCTTGGATCCTGTAAAATATGCTACAGACTTGACACCAGGTGATGCCATGTAAAATTTTCACATTTACTAGCCCAGCCCCAAAGAGCCATAAAATAGGTACACCAGTCCCTCTTCCTCATGTGGAACAAATCTGACATCCCAAACCATAAACAAAGTAATGAATAGATATTGATATAAGGTGATGGAAATGTGAAATGTGTCTTTGCAACCAAATGAAAAGTCTAGCCCTCAAGCATCAGCTAACCAAAATGCATGGTGGCACTATAGAGATCCATATATGATTAAATATTCAAAGATTCCTGTAACAATATTGTTCCAAAGATTTCAAACTTGCTGCAAAGTCCAAACCCCTCCTTAGGAACATATACGGCATGTGGCTCACTGCCATCTTGACTGGCAGCCAATCATGATTATATCTTTTATCAGTTTTTGCTTAACCCATCAGTACAGTTGGAGTCTCCACTGTCAGCACAGCCTGTCACATCCAGTTTCCTTACAGTGGCACACTATTTCACACATAAGCATGACTCATTTTCAGGTTGCTTTGCAGGTGCAGAGGTTACTAAGGGCAGGTACAGCACATATGTATACAGCAAAGGGCAGAAAACTCAAAAAAAAAAAATTGAGATTTGTGCAAATGTTTTGTCATTACTGCACACAATAAGGTCCTTAATAAGGTATGTAAAAGGAAATATTTCTGCAAGTAGTTGAAAAAAATAATATAAAAGTGTTTACAGAATGTGGACAATATAACATTTGGATAGATTGCATCATCATAAATGACACTAGATTTACCTGAGTCAACTAGCAATCCTACAAAGCTTGAACATAAATACAACAAATAAACAGTTTGTTTATAGTCAGGAGAGCCTTTTGTGCTCTCCTTAAAACATAGAAGCTGCTCATGTGTTTATGTGGCTATAGGTGAGCAGTTTATGGTCTGTCTCAGGTGGTCATGCCTGTTACATCCCCTTCACAGTGAAAGAGTCTTTCAGAAGGCTATCTCCCTGGGAAGCAGCATGGTTTTCACTTTTACAGCGGGTGTGGATTCTGTGACCTTTCAAGCAAATCTGTAGCATTACACCTGTTCAGCGTTTACATCACTCAGTTCCCTGCAGGATCAATAACACGTTTGTGACCTTTGGAGATCACAGCTTTAGCTGGTTTATGGGTCATTACAAATGGCCAATGAGGTAGAGATTATAATGCAGCATAGGCAGGGGGTGCAACAGTCCATCGTAAAGAGTCCTCTACATTTAAACACAGTCAGGACATGCATCACTACATTCACATGTGTGATTAATAAGCATCTATTTGTCATTCTATCTTAACGACTGCTCTTTCTGAAGGGGTTAGACATTCGTAAGACACACCATGATCTGATTTTGACCCTGGAAATGGGAGCCCAGATGCTGTTAGGGTACCAAGAGTGATTAGAGTGAGGTGCTATTAGTCATGTTTAGACAGATTATTTGGCATAATGTTCAGGACAAGGAAACGTTGACAGAAGAGATGGATATGGGTCACGTTTACTTTTGTGTAGATGCACTGTACCATGATCGGGGAGTGATCCGATAAATGATCAGATAAAAGTCCCCTTCTAAAATCAGATAAAGATGGGCCAGCGCTGTCTCTGTACAGCCAGGCAGAGCTGCTCCCTGTGTGTTCGCCACAGAGCTGTCTCATCACCCCCTAATCTCATCATCTCATCTCTGTCCTCTTGTTTTTTTTTTCGTCCTTGAAGTTCCACCCAAGATATATGACATCTCCTCGGACATAACGGTGAACGAGGGAGGAAACGTCTCTCTCTTTTGCATGGCCAGTGGGAAACCGCAGCCCACCATCTCCTGGAGACACATATCGCCCTTAGGTGAGTTTCACACACGCCTGCCTCACATCGCGCGTCCCCTCCCTGCTCCTCGGGGCTTGATTATTGATTAGATTTGTTTTAGTCTGTTGTATTGACCTTCAGCACTGCAGTCACACATGCATACATGCACACACACATACAGACTCACATACACACTCATGCATGTACACACATATGCACACACCCACACAGCAGCTATTGTCCATGAATGGGTGTGGAACCCTCTCTCCTTCTGACACTTCTACATTCTGTTCCTTTCCAGGAAAAGGTCAGAGGTGCTCCAGCATACTGAACTGATGTCTTACAGACCACCGCAGCATGGCTATCATTAACCCATTAGGGTGATGATCCCTGATGGCATGGTGCTGCTATGATTATCCAAACAGAGTGATAATCCCTGAATGTGCAGTGCAGCTATCATTAACTCATTAGACTGACGATCACAGACTCACATACACATACAGACACACACCCCCACAGCTGCCAGAAGTGTCATATCTTCTTTTTAAAAGAATTTCCTGGAAAAGGTCATAAGAGCTCAAGCATGCTTAAGTGATGTTTTACAGACAAGTGCAGCTATCACTCACCCATTAGATTTATAATCCCTGATGCTGGAGTGCAGCTATCACTCACCCATTAGATTTATAATCCCTGATGCTGCAGTGCAGCTATCATTAACCCCTTACAGTTATAATCCCTAATGCTGCAGTGCAGCTATCATTAACCCTTTAGAGTTATAATCCCTAATGCTGCAGTGCAGCTATCATTAACCCCTTACAGTTATAATCCCTGATGCTGAAGTGCAGCTATCATTAACCCTTTAGAGTTATAATCCCTGAAGCTGCAGTGCAGCTATCATTAACCCTTTAGAGTTATAATCCCTGAAGCTGCAGTGCAGCTATCATTAACCCATTAGAGTTATAATCCCTGATGCTGCAGTGCGGCTATCATTAACCCATTAGAGTTATAATCCCTGATGCTGCAGTGCGGCTATCATTAACCCATTAGAGTTATAATCCCTGAAGCTGCAGTGCGGCTATCATTAACCCATTAAAGTTATAATCCCTGATGCTGCAGTGCGGCTATCATTAACCCATTAGAGTTATAATCCCTGATGCTGCAGTGCAGCTATCATTAACCCATTAGAGTTACAATCCCTGATGCTGCAGTGCAGCTATCATTAACCCATTAGAGTTATAATCCCTGATGCTGCAGTGCAGCTATCATTAACCCATTAGAGTTATAATCCCTGATGCTGCAGTGCAGCTATCATTAACCCATTAGAGTTATAATCCCTGAAGCTGCAGTGCGGCTATCATTAACCCATTAGATTCATAATCCCTGATGCTGCAGTGCAGCTATCATTAACCCCTTACAGTTATAATCCCTAATGCTGCAGTGCAGCTATCATTAACCCATTAGAGTTATAATCCCTGAAGCTGCAGTGCGGCTATCATTAACCCATTAGATTTATAATCCCTGATGCTGCAGTGCAGCTATCATTAACCCCTTACAGTTATAATCCCTAATGCTGCAGTGCGGCTATCATTAACCCATTAGAGTTATAATCCCTGAAGCTGCAGTGCAGCTATCATTAACCCATTAGAGTTATAATCCCTGATGCTGCAGTGCAGCTATCATTAACCCATTAGAGTTATAATCCCTGATGCTGCAGTGCAGCTATCATTAACCCATTAGAGTTATAATCCCTGATGCTGCAGTGCAGCTATCATTAACCCATTAGAGTTATAATCCCTGAAGCTGCAGTGCAGCTATCATTAACCCATTAGAGTTATAATCCCTGATGCTGCAGTGCAGCTATCATTAACCCATTAGAGTTATAATCCCTGATGCTGCAGTGCAGCTATCATTAACCCATTAGAGTTATAATCCCTGAAGCTGCAGTGCAGCTATCATTAACCCATTAGAGTTATAATCCCTGAAGCTGCAGTGCAGCTATCATTAACCCATTAGAGTTATAATCCCTGATGCTGCAGTGCAGCTATCATTAACCCATTAGAGTTATAATCCCTGAAGCTGCAGTGCAGCTATCATTAACCCATTAGAGTTATAATCCCTGATGCTGCAGTGCGGCTATCATTAACCCATTAGAGTTATAATCCCTGAAGCTGCAGTGCGGCTATCATTAACCCATTAAAGTTATAATCCCTGATGCTGCAGTGCGGCTATCATTAACCCATTAGAGTTATAATCCCTGATGCTGCAGTGCAGCTATCATTAACCCCTTACAGTTATAATCCCTAATGCTGCAGTGCGGCTATCATTAACCCATTAGATTTATAATCCCTGATGCTGCAGTGCAGCTATCATTAACCCCTTACAGTTATAATCCCTAATGCTGCAGTGCGGCTATCATTAACCCATTAGAGTTATAATCCCTGATGCTGCAGTGTGGCTATCATTAACCCATTAGAGTTATAATCCCTGAAGCTGCAGTGCAGCTATCATTAACCCATTCGAGTTATAATCCCTGATGCTGCAGTGCAGCTATCATTAACCCATTAGAGTTATAATCCCTGAAGCTGCAGTGCAGCTATCATTAACCCATTAGAGTTATAATCCCTGATGCTGCAGTGCAGCTATCATTAACCCATTAGAGTTATAATCCCTGATGCTGCAGTGCAGCTATCATTAACCCATTAGAGTTATAATCCCTGATGCTGCAGTGCAGCTATCATTAACCCATTAGAGTTATAATCCCTGAAGCTGCAGTGCAGCTATCATTAACCCATTAGAGTTATAATCCCTGATGCTGCAGTGCAGCTATCATTAACCCATTA
>JAFBMS010002799.1:0-12500 GCA_019788955.1 Albula glossodonta | reverse complement strand
CAGTTCCTGACACTAATTTGAAGGTTATTTAATTGTGCAGGATGTTCAATTTGCATTTTTGGTAATGAACAAAATGCAAATATTGTTTACTTAAGAGATTGATGCATTTTTCTAGATTAATCTGAGCCCACAGCTGTGCCACAGCAAGGTCATGTAGTGATGATTATTGTTTAGTTTCATATTAACCTGGGGACGGCAATATATCCTCCCTATTATGCACCCCTGCATCACACTTACACTCTTACTCAAACACGCACTCGCACACTCAAACATACACGCGCACTCACACTCAAACACACATGCACACACACACACGCGCGCTCACACTCAAACACGCAAGCGTGCTCACACTCTTTAACACACATGCTCACACGCACACACTCACACCAAAACACACACACACTCTCATACTCTCTCACACATGCTCACATGCAGTCACACACTCTCACACACACACACACACACACACTCACTCTCACACACACACACACACACAAAATAATTGCTTTATGTTAATCAGCGATGGTGTAACCAAAGTTGCATGGATTCATCATACACATAGCAACTGCACACAATAAATTACTGTACCTCTAGGCCACCGTCACACAGTTCAAGTCCTTATTAAAGCATTTACGCAACAGATGCATCAGTGGACAACCCCCAGAGAAAGTCATTTTCTCAGATTTTATGATGAACAGTCTGTGTGGGCTGAATGTGAACTGAGCTACAGACAGTTGCACAGAAGAAACAGTGACAATTTTACATCCTACATTTTACCTACTGTCCACTTACACCAGTACATGACATCACATTTCACATCCTACAATCCATACAATACGACAAGAAAGAGAGTGAATATTTTCCACCCTACAGGCCACACAGTACTACAGGAAAGAGCCAGTGACAATGTTTATCCCTTCAGTCCACAGTCTACACTATGGAACAAAGCACTAGAGGGCAGAGTCTTTGACAGCAACTGGTAAACTGCAGTGAAGTCAACTATATACAGAGGGACTGGGGTTTTTGTGGAAAACAGACTCGATGCCCTGGCTACTATATATGCAGTAATGATAAATAATTGTTATATTTACTCATGTAATTTCTCAGATCATTCATTGACATTGGCATTCCTTTAAAGTATATTCATTTCATTCACTGCCATTTTATTGTCTTTGGTGTTTTTTTTTTTTTTTTGTTTAACGGCTCTCATCTACAATCTTTCAGTATAAAGTGGCAGTGGTTTGTCTGAAGCTGTGCCTGGGAGTGAGTGTTCATCATGAGCAGAGCTATTTTAACACTAATTCAATTTGCAGAGTGATTTACAATTCTACCACAGTGCTGCAGAGACACCACCCTTTCTCTCCCTCTGCCCGCTTCATTATACATTGAAAAATACCTTTTTCAGCCCCCAAAATTTATACACCCTTTCAGAGGAAAATGATTAAGATACGTATATTTTCATACCAGCCATTTTAGTTCCCTGTCTGACGATTTCTTTTCATCACTGGTTAAAAACCAGAGGAGAGGAAAAAAAAATTAATGCGGTATAAATTGATATATCAATAAATTGCTCTTGAGTGTCAGTAACCTCGTAATGGCAAAGCTCGCTTTGGTTTGGTGTGATTAACTACTCGGTTCCATTCCAGTGAGAACACGTTAATGTGCTGGGAATCACTGGCCCCTGGCATATTGTTAGATGTGAAGACAGTGTTTGTCCAGTGGTTTGGGTCTCATGTAAAAAAAAAACTCCACTTTCATTACAGCGAGAGTTCCCTCATTTTCTAGCAGCCTCTCCTTGTGGCACAACCAAACAACAAAGCCCTTTGTCTGGCTGCGTTGGGCCTTTTTCAGGCTCAGTTCGCTCATGGGCCGTAAGATACCACAGATGTGAATAACTGTCAGGGAAGACAATCGCATGGCTTTAAAGTCCTGACAGCTCTAACCAGGCACAGGGGAGAGAAGCCGAAAGCGCTCCTTCTTGCTCTCTCACTCTCTCTCTTTTCACACAGGAACGATCCAGTTTCATTTTCACAGTAACTGTCTTTTGGTTTTGTTTGCTCGTGGGTTTTTTTTTATTCTTGGGTTTTAATGATGATGCTGAGCCGAAGAGAATTTTTCACCTGAGTGAGGTTCACCTGTCACACCTGTCACTCCGGGGCTTTTTTCAGGCGCTCTGATCTGGCTCAGCCACCCCTTACAGGATTAAAGCAGCTTCATCCCTGCTGTCTGTCAGGGAGTGCTCTCTCAATGTTTCAGGAATGTTCTCGGAATATTACAGCCACATTCCATTTGATTACAAGCACTCCGAACAGAGAAACGTCCCCTTCCTGGAATCATCCCCTACCTCTTAATCATTCATGCAGAAACCTAATGGATATTCTTACCAAAATTTACAATAAAATTAACAAACAGATAAAGTAGCTGTTTTTTTCTGGTGGAATAACAAATCTGAGTAATGCTTTCGATAGCTCCTGCAATGCTACATGAAAACAGCATTGAAGGACCAGTTAAGAAACCACACAAAGAGGATGAAATGTGTTGTTGACAGCTACCCTAGTTTTCTGGAAATCTGTGGGAATGCCAGTCCAGCGTGGGGCCTCCTCTGGTGGTGCTCAGCGGCAGGGAAGTCTTCAGTTATGACGGGAAACCGTAAAGGAAAACACATGGGCCTGATCTGTAGCACCAGCCCACATCATACAGCCTCAAAAATGCTCCATGGGGGGACTCTCTCCTCCACACACAAATCTTTGACAGGGAGTCTGGCAACCTTTTTAGGTCCTTCAGTATGTTTCCTGGCACATTTCTGACATCAGATCTGGTTGGCTTGGTGGTTTGCCAAGGGGCATGAATCATTGGTTTAACGGTGATACTAAATACATCTCACACAATAAGAACATGGGACGATTCATTACACTAAGCTATGATGCGGTAAATGCTACAGCCAAAATAGGATCTGTGGAAAAGAAATATATAATAGCTTATAAAAAATGGAGTACAACTTTGTGCTCAAAAAGGCAGCAAACGTATCAAAAAGGCAAAAGGGAAAGCATTCTTCCTGCTTGCACAGTGCTGCCAGCTGAAAGCCTAGCTTGTCAGATGGAGTGGTATTTCAGTCTTTATTGATGTCTGCACACTCAATAGGTGTTTGTTATTGCTGTGCTCCCTCCCTTGTGCCTTATGTATTTTAAAAAATAAATACTGGGGGGGTGCCCTGGGAGCTCAGCCGGTAGAGCACGTACCACATAAGGCCTGGGCCCCTCACTGCATGTCTTCCCCTCTCTTATCCCTGCATTTCCTGTCTATCTCTCAACTGTAACTGTCAAATAAAGTGGAAAAATGCCAAAAATTAATCTTGGAAAAAAATAAATAAATACTGGGAATAGTAATAGATTCCTTCGATCCTGTCATGTCAGAGCTAAGTCATTATAGACTTCATGCACATGGAAGTAATTAACACAGTGTCTCAACTGCAAATATCAATTCAGTCATTTTAATTATATCACGTGTTATCAAAGCTGTACCTTATTTCACAATAGTGTGTGATTTATCAAGGGTGGTCCCCATTCTATAAAAAACAAAACTGTTCCAAATTCAAAAGATGAAGTTGATTGGCTATTTGCAAATATCACACTCTCGTTCTTTCCTGCTATCAGCCATGGCAGTGCTGATAGAATGTTCATTTCATGCAACAAGCCAATACAACACCTTAAACTAAGAAAAAATGTGTCCTTGTCCCAAATGTTATAGAGGGCATTGAATGTAATCCACGTATTGCTCTGTGAGACAGCCCTTTACCTTGTGCAGGTAGTCAGCTCCTTCGTACAGAAAACCACGTTCATAGATTAGCCGAACATCTGGCGACTCCAGAGGGGCTGTTTTCCTCTCTGGGCATTCTTTCTTACAGAAGTGGGTTTACCACGGCTGTTTTGCTGCAATTCGATCGCGGCTACTGGGTAAACCTGGCTAATGAGGGAGACCTGCCCCCTGGGCCTCAGGTGAGACTGAGAGAACTACGGTGCTGGTACTGATTCACACAGGAGAGGAGAGAAGATGCAACCACTGTGAATGGTGGAAATCACTATAGTCAGTGTAGTCCTCTCTTATGATTGGTAGAAATCACTGTAGTCAGTGTTGTCTTGGCTTATGATTGGTGGAAAGCACTGCAGTCAGTGTAGTCCTGTCTTCTGACTGGTGGAAAGCGCTGTCGTCCTGCTCTCATGTCCCTCACCCCTTCTGCAGATCCGCCCATCATCCATGAGCTGAAGCTCAGCCGCACCGCCCTCACTGCCCTGCTGAGGTGCGAGGCCCTGGGCGTCCCCACACCGGCCTTCGAATGGTACAGAGGAACCAAACGGTGAGCCCACTACCTATTCTAGCACTTGTACACCTACCATCTTCTATAACTGAACCAAAAGATACTAAATATGCCACATATCACATATTCACACACCTATAAATCAAATATCTTCTACAACTGCCAACATCAAAAACCTCACACACCCATGTGCTTTGGAGGTGAAGAGACCTCAGTAGCGCTGAACGTAGGAGTTTTTTGGGTAAATTATTCCTCAGCATCATTATCCCGCTAATAGTGTTGTCCCTTCTTACCATCATTAGAACTCCAGGCAATCATAGTATTCACACTTTATGAGTCATGGTACAAACTGACCTGGCCTTTTTAATGTACCCACATGAAAAGAGGTGTGTGTACTTTCTGCGATAATGAGAAGTTTGTGTATGAGCTTTTGCAAGTGTGCGTTTACATGTACGTGTGTGTAACAAGTCCAGGCTAACCAGAGGGCATGGTATGTGTGTGTGTGTGTGTAACCAGTCCAGGCTAACCAGAGGGCATGGTATGTGTGTGTGTGTGTGTAACCAGTCCAGGCTAACCAGAGGGCATGGTATGTGTGTGTGTGTGTGTGTAACCAGTCCAGGCTAACCAGGGCATGGTATGTGTGTGTGTGTGTGTGTGTGTAACCAGTCCAGGCTAACCAGAGGGCATGGTATGTGTGTGTGTGTGTGTGTAACCAGTCCAGGCTAACCAGAGGGCATGGTATGTGTGTGTGTGTGTGTAACCAGTCCAGGCTAACCAGAGGGCATGGTATGTGTGTGTGTGTGTGTGTAACCAGTCCAGGCTAACCAGAGGGCATGGTATGTGTGTGTGTGTGTGTGTGTGTGTGTGTAACCAGTCCAGGCTAACCAGAGGGCATGGTATGTGTGTGTGTGTGTGTGTGTGTGTGTATAACCAGTCCAGGCTAACCAGAGGGCATGTATGTGTGTTTATGTGTGTGTGTGTGTGTTTGTGTGTGTGTGTGTATAACCAGTCCAGGCTAACCAGAGGGCATGTATGTGTGTGTGTGTGTGTGTGTGTGTATGTGCGCATGTAACCAGTCCAGACTAACCAGAGGGCATGTATGTGTGTGTGTGTGTGTAACCAGTCCAGGCTAACCAGAGGGCATGTATGTGTGTGTGTAACCAGTCCAGGCTAACCAGAGGGCATGTATGTGTGTGTGTAACCAGTCCAGGCTAACCAGAGGGCATGTATGTGTGTGTGTAACCAGTCCAGGCTAACCAGAGGGCATGTATGTGTGTGTATGTGTGTATGTGCATGTAACCAGTCCAGGCTAACCAGAGGGCATGTATGTGTGTGTGTGTGTGTATGTGCATGTAACCAGTCCAGGCTAACCAGAAGGCATGTATGTGTGTGTGTGTGTGTGTGTGTGTGTATGTGCGCATGTAACCAGTCCAGACTAACCAGAGGGCATGTATGTGTGTGTGTAACCAGTCCAGGCTAACCAGAGGGCATGTATGTGTGTGTGTAACCAGTCCAGGCTAACCAGAGGGCATGTATGTGTGTGCGTGTATGTGTGTAACATTCCAGGCTAACCAGAGGGCATGTATGTGTGTGTGTGTGTGTGTGTGCGTGTAACCAGTCCAGGCTAACCAGAGGGCATGTATGTGTGTGTATGTGTGTATGTGCATGTAACCAGTCCAGGCTAACCAGAAGGCATGTATGTGTGTGTGTGTGTGTGTGTGTATGTGCGCATGTAACCAGTCCAGACTAACCAGAGGGCATGTATGTGTGCTTGTACCCGCTGCAGCCTAACCGGTGGGCAGGGTATAAACATACAGACCCTCAGGTCCCGCTCCGTCCTCTCCATGACAAACATGACCCAGGATCGCTACGGAAACTACACATGCGTGGCCATCAACATGCTGGGGACAGATGCCAGCAGCGCGGCCCTGCTTCGTGAGTAATGACCGCCGTTTCCATGGCAACAGACCTCAGCGTAGGTTAATGGGCGGGGGTTGGGGGGGGAAGTTGCATTTATGGACGGTATTTCTACGGTTACATCTCAGGAAAGGACAGACATTTTCCCGTCCTATCCTTATTAGCATTATTCATTTAACCTTTACTTAACCAGGTTAGGTCAATGGAGAACCCCATTTTCATTTGCAGTGACAACCTGGGGAATTAAAGTAGGTGGAAATTGCAAGGGGTTGCATATCCAGTCATGGGGGATAATCAGACAGTCAGATGTAGAGAGCCAGTTTTTTATGGGAAATCAACCAGAACACCAGTTCAACACCCCTACCTCATTTTAATGGCACCAGGGAATCTTAATGACAGCTACAATATCTATATTCAATTTCCTTACACTGAAATTTTGCCTACATCACATTAATTTCCTGGTAACATCTGGAAGGTGTTAATCATGATCTCATTAGCAGCAATGCTAATGACTCACCATGTCCTGACTCTTATATAGATATATACACTAATATCTTATACTGTCTAAAGGAACACAGCAAGGAAGAAACTCTACTTAAACACCAGCAATTTGTGGGTTATGATGCAAGCTTTGCAGCGACTGGTTGAAATCACAGTTGAAAGGAAATCACTCAACAATAGTGATCACTGATACTGGTCTAAGAACCCAGACAATCAGATCTCAAGGGATCTAGTGGTCTGAGATGGTCCAGGAACAGCACTGACTGTAGCACTGATCACCACACCAGGGACATGCTTAGACATTGATCAAAATCTCAAGAGGGCAGTTTGCAGAAATGTGAGGAGCTTGGCATGCGTCCTGACTGGATAGTTAATGTATGAATTGCGGGTTTACTTGATGCCTCCTCAGTAGACCTTCCCTGAGTTGTGTGATGAGTGAAGATGAGCCAAGTCCCAAAAGTGGGCTCGTTTACCGCTCTGAAGTTTCACTGTTTTTACCAAGCTTACTGCCGAGAGGTTTAAGCCAGAGCCATGTGAGGCCGGGCATATACTGCAGCTTTGAGACATACCAGAGTAGTTACAGAGAGAAATTGATTGGATGAGAGTTAAATGATTGAACAGCTTTAGATGTGTGTTTCCAGAGGTCCCAGAAGAGCGGAGGGCCTTCTCATTGTATTACTATAGATCAGCGGGAGCCAGAGCTACGTGAGGGCTTGTGGGAGGCTGAAAACCTTATCTCTTCATTTCGCCAGATACAGCGCTCGTATGTGAATGTTATTACCCCCATCCAGCATTTATATGCAATTGTATTTATCAAAGTACAGCATTTAAGCACACTTTGCAGGCCCACCCATCTCTATGCCACCGGAGCAAAGAAAGATACCTTTCATCAGAAATGTTCTTAATGCATTTTGAAAAAATCCTGGCAATAATTTAACCCCCACTGCCCCCCCCTTCCACCCCCGGAAACTTAAGAGGAGACTAAAATGAATTTTCAGCCCTGCCGGGTCCTGTATACTCCTATTGAATACATATTCATGTCCTGGCAATATTTTTTTGGACATACATGATCTGGAAATCCCCTGAGCTTCAACTTTAACCAGTTTCTTGGATTACCCTTTATGTTATCTTGGTCTTCAGGTGGGGCATAGGGCACAGTCCCGTGTTTATGTTACAGCTGTGCCTCTCCCAGGATGGGTGTATGAGCCCCAGCTGTGCCTTTACCAGCTACCAGCTTTGACCAGAGAGGTGTGCATTGACTCAGCCTCACCAGGGAATATAAGGAACAGAAAGCCAACAGGGACAACAGCAAGACAGAGGGGGGCAGCAAGGGGGGGGGGGGGGGGGGGGGGCGAGGGCAAAGATCACTGTGAGTCCAGAAATATTTTCCAATAATTTGCATAATCTGCGCTTCATATCAGAATGGGAGACTTGACAGCAGGGTTGGAATGCACAATTATTTTATGGGTGGGAGGGGGGGAGGGGGGTCATGTGAATGGACAGAATTAGTTGTTTTTCTCCCAACAAACATTCCATGCATTCAGTTGCAGTCTTGACATCTAACATTCCGTTGGCGATAGTATGAAGAGACCATTTTGCAGTGTTTTTGGAGTGAATCCACTCACACTGTACTAAGCTTGCATTCAATCTGAAAGAAAAAAATGTGAACTTTGTTTTAATACAGCACCTGTCTAAGTAGAACATAGTACAATGTCTATGCATAGGTGTGCTCATTTGTGTATCATTAACCCTTTAAATTAATCACATTGTTGGTGGACCTATCACTCCCCCTACTGGTTGTCCTCAGTAGTCAATGTTTACAGGTGCTGTTCTGTGGGGCTTCAGGGATTTTAAATGGCCATTTCAAATTCTGTTTGTTTGCTGGATTACCAACACGAAACAATCAGCAGACAAGCTCCAATCATTTGTGCCTGTCAACACTGAAGTGGTTAAATTAATTTGTATGCTGGAGGATGTCAAACACATTAGCGTGATTCCCTGTGAGAAAGATTAGCCTCTCTCTCCCTTTCTCGCTCTCTCCCTCTCAGCCTATTTACTGCTGTACAATTGAATAAGGGATGGATTTACTGTGGCATGTCAGAATAAGGAACATATTTACTGCAGAAAGGCTAAAACTGGAACATATTTAATGTGGCACAGCTCAATCAGAAACATATTTACTGCAGCAGAACTGGACCAGTGACATATTTACTAAAGCACAGCCTGAATCGGGAACATATTTTATTGTAGCACAGCCTGAATCAAGGACATATTTACTGTACCAGGGGTAAGTGAGGGATGTATTTCCTGTCCAGCTTCACTGGCAATTCTCACTCTGTTGCCTTTCATCCACTGGCCTGAATTTACCTTCATTTGTTGACTGATGTGGCTGTGAGGGAACATGTCTCTCTGTGTGTGCACATTCGTGTTTGCATGTTTGTAAGTATGATTCTGCATTTAAGTTTCACGATATTGTTTGACAATAATACTGAAAATCAGGCAATGTAGCATAAAACCAATATTTAATTATGCCGAATGGGATTGAATTTTAACTCCCCCATGGCAAGTGGTTTTTATCTCAGGCTGGCTGAAAACAAGAAGTACCAATCCATCAGGGGTAGGTCAGCTGGACTCATAGAAAGCTCAGGCTACTATCCTAGCAGGCTGGCACCAAAAATCCTTAAGCTCCACTCCTGATAACGATGATGTGATAAGTCAGTGTAGTATTTAAATGATATTGAAAGGTACTGTGTCATGTACATATGGCACAGGTGTAACGTTAACACTAAAATACTGACCTTTACAACGTAATATTCATATGATATCCCCTCAAGTGGCATACCCCACATTGCCCACCGCCCATGTCATTTCTAATTTATTCTCATGTTTAGTCACTCAGTAAAACCTGTGTGGCTGCAAGGTTATGTGCTTTTAGCATGTGTGTCCGTCCGTCCGCTTGACTGAGGCCTGCTCCTCTCTGATAACAATACGCTTCTCCCAGGGGAACCAATTATTCGCCACTTTGACAAAGGCTCAGCCCGCATCCCGTGCGAGACCAACACAATGGCGCATTGTCTGAGAGAGCAGGTGACACGGAGCTTACAGCCCATAATAAGCACTTTCTAGGAGCAGCCAACCCTGCTCTGAATAACGCTGTCAAAGAGCAGAAATGACAGAATTTAATTAGACTGGTTTTTGCAGTTACTGCACCAGGGAGAGGCCTTGGAGGGGCTGGATGAGCTGCCTTTCAGCTGTTTCTACTGTCTAAACTTTCCCAAATGAGTCTGCCAGACACACTATGCCATGCTACAACTACAGAGGGGCAAACAGTTCCTTTAAAAATGGGCTTAAACACTATCTGGCTAAAACAAAGTTTTTTTTTTGATTCAGCTTGAAGGTGGGAGAAATGTTGAATATGTGCACATATCGAAGTATGTAGTTTAAAAAAAAAAAAACAAAACAAAACAGCACCTTCACTGCAAAATGCCTGGAAGAGATAGAAGAATTTTACATACATGACTGAGACATTGAACTCTCTGATCTTCCACACTAATCCAAAAGACATCCAGGGAGGGACATTAGTCAACACATAACAGCAAATAAATGGTTCTCTTTGTCGATGAAGAAATGGATCCTGTTTGTATACAGAAGAGGGGAAGGATGATAAAACTTAAGACTGGGGGAACACAAGCATGCTAGGAAATGTTTAAGAGACTGGGAAAAGTGCACTTCACAGTTCTTTCAGCTGAAAAGGTACATTTATAATTTGACCTCATCGATATGCACACACTAGGAATATGTAAAGTTCTGCAAATGATGTCAAGATATATTCTGAATCTTTATGAATCAGTAATTGACATACTACCACATGTTGTTCTGTGTACATAATACAGCTTGTTTTTTTAAGCAGGCTGCTCTCATTTTGCAGCGGGACCTCCTGGCAGGTGATGTAGCGCACAGTAAAGGTGATGACACATAGGGCAACTCTTCTGCCAATATTGCCAGGAAGTGATACCAGCAACAGGCAATGAGATGAAACAATGGGCGATGGGAAGAAATGGGCAACTTGAACTTACACTGTGAAAAATTGATATGTCAAAAGAGAAGTGGCTGATACAAACATTCCTCTCCCCTCCTTCTTCACCCATCCTCTACAGCTTATTGTACTTGAATAGATGTCACAGCTATATTTAAGGGACTGAATGAGATAAATCTGTATTGTCCTCCCTTGACAGAGTGACTTGCATTGAACCCAGTAAGACGCAGCAGATGTTTTACTAGGAGATTCAGGTTCCTCCATATTCTCTCAAGCTGGTGATGAAAATCGTATGTGCATATGGCTAGCCAGCTGGTTGAACCAATTGAATACTAAACATTCAAATGTGACGTGGAGATATCTAACTGTACATAGTTGGTTGGCCTCCGGATGCAGACAGAATCATGGGTAGATCGTGTCAGATGCCATCATTTAGAGAATAAAATCCTCTTTCATTTAGATAATGCCAGCAAACCATCCACCTAATTTGCAAATATGACTGTCCAAACAGCACAAAGAATTAATTTAATTGTCTTCCATCATTACTTGTACATTTGCCAGTCTTATTACTGAGGAATTGTTTATGCTACTAAACTTTGGTATCAAACTGAAGAATAAATTCTTTCATCTGATGTGTCTTTCATTTTCATGGACCTACCCCCTACCCCATAAAAACCTTAGGTAACCCTACATTTTACATGAACTTAGGAACCCAGAGACCTTGTGTAACCCATAATAAGAATGAATTATGCCCTGGCTATGACTGCATCATCACTTCAGCAGACCATTTTCAGCACCTTGACAATGCACATTTTAACACGGAAGTGACAAACCAACTGAATTACAATGTGCAATAATATGCACGTGGCAAAAGAAGTCACGCATGCATACAATCTGAGGGACAGTTTGGAAAAACCCAAAGTAGTATTCATCGCACAGAAAGCACGGCAACTGATTGTGCTATGGAATGCTGCGGGGAAAATGCAGCGTTTCATTAGAAATGAATGCAGCTGTGGTGTATCACTGCCCAGGCTTCACATGAGACATTAATATTGTAAAGAAACAGAAGCAAGGGGCCCTGATGGAGTCATTTAGAACCTGAGCCTAAGACAGTGTGATCCTCTACATAAAGACGACACTGCAGTGCTCTTCCAAAAGCCTCTGAGATGTCAGCAACTGGCCACACAAAAGTCTAGTGGCCTTCATCTAACACCTTACATACTGCTTACATCGCTTTCATTGTTACCTGTTGTAGTTGGCCCTTGATTTTTGCTCACCTTCAATTTCACAACCAGTTCTGAACCAAGAGACCAGGGGAGGTGGAGTAATGTGAAATGAGTTACTATGAGTCATCAGTTGTGTGCTGAGTAAAAACAAAACCACCCTGTGGATCAGGATTTATTACAACTACATTTGTCTAATTATTACATCTCTACTTTAAAAAATTAATAATTGCCCTTAGTTCAATGAATCCATTTCTGCATATTTCCCTTTGGCTCATTTGGTCTTGGCACTGTAAAAGAGACAGCAGGGAAAATGCATTTAAAATATCTTTTGAATAGTACAATTATCTGTGGCTGTAATGATGCATGGTAAATGGTGACTGTTTTTCTTCTGTACACCCCTCTTTCATCAACAGAACAATTCTGTCATTGTTTTATCTTAAGCCATGTCTTAAAATACGAACTGCCTTTTCTGTGTATTTTCTATTATTTAATTGTTGTTTTGCTT
>JAFBMS010002798.1:0-24345 GCA_019788955.1 Albula glossodonta | reverse complement strand
AACCACTTGGCTAACATTAGCAATTTACCCCAGTATAGCTTGCTAGCTAGCTAGCTATCATAAGTAGTCATTAAGTATTGAACTTTTGGTTTTTGTGTCAGTGTTGTTCATCGTTTCTCTCTGCAAGAATTTTGACGTTCACCCTTTTATGTCAGGTCAACATCGCAGCTGTATTTGACAATTAAAGGCAGATTGAGAGTGGACTAATCGTCTGCTCTTGTAGATGTAGCATACATGACAGCACAACGCAGACCCTGGCAGGGCAGAGAGTAGCCACACACCGCTATACATGGGCGAGCTGCAGCACACAAGTTGCTGATAACCAAGCCAAATGAAAAAGTAATGTTAATATAGATTAATCCTGTACTTTGCGTTTAAATAAAAGGCTGTGTTTTAATTTTGTACTCAAACTCCTATTATCCTTTTGTTAATGTGTGTCATATTTCAAGAATACAATTTTCATGTACTACACACGCTATTAATTTGCCGTCCAAACACTGACCACAGAGAGGAGATGGTGGTAGTGGCTATCACACACAGACAGTAGCACAGTGGGTGGATAGAATGTCTTTGTGTTGCCGTGGACATTAGAAGATTAACACATGTTAAAGTGTATGCATGCCCTGTGACCTATACTTTATCAGCTCACCTTTTCTGCGACAGATCCAGTAGACACAGGCAGAGAAGAGCACAGCAGTGACCACGGCACAGACCGGACACACACTGACCAGCAGAACCCAGCACTGACCCTGTGCCTCTGTAGCATTCACACACGGAGGGGAGGAGGACCAGGAGGTGGAGGAGGTGATGGAGTTTTCTGTTGGAAGAGAAAAAGTGGACAAGCATTTTCATTGCTAAGATCGGTCAGCTGAGACTGAACACATTATGTAACAAATACCCACAGAAATTGATGCACCTTTTTGGAAGAGTATAATTTCAGACCCGATGAAATCATTTTCCGTCCCTGTAGAGCAGTAGAAGAGTCCCAGATCAGACTCAGAGATGTTGTGGATCCTCAGACTGATGGAGCTGTTGCTGGGATTTTTAGCAGCTTTAATGGCAGACGATGTGCTGTATCTGGTGAGCTTGTACATCAACTCTTCAGGATTTCCAGGCTTGTCTCTGGCTGAAATGATGATATGAGGTGCTTGACCACAGCGTTGTCCAAACCAGGTGGTTACTTCATTGTGTATCTGATCGCAGTGCAGAGTCACTGAGCCCCCAACACTGACAGCCGTACGCACTGAGGGCTCAGCCAGCTTCCAGCACAGGGAAACTGAAGCAGTGGAATAAGACAGGGCAGAAGACACAGGGAGAGATTCAATCTAATGCACTTAGCGACTTTAACCCCACATGCAATTCAATCAAAATGAAGGTTATACGACAACATACTTTTCTTTATTTTCTTATCAAAGACAGACTAGCATATCCTTTGAAATGTGTTCTTTCCATTATAAAATAGAATACGATAAGGTCTTAATAAATTCCACTTTGGTAGAATTAAGCCCCTGTGCGCAGTGCACCTTTACTCATATAAAGAGCACAGAAAATCAGCACATGGTTACCACTGTTAAATGTACCATGTTAGCGTTACACAGTACTGTAATGAGTAACTTTTTGATTATCCTAATGAAGCTACTGAAGAATAGGTGATGCTCATGAATGCTGTTTAGAGCAAGAGGACCCCAATACTCACGGCATGTCACACACAGAACCATTCCGAGTCCCTCCATGATGCTGGCTGCTGTCAGTCTGTGACAAAATCTAAAGTGACGAGTTTGCACCCTATGCTTCCTTTAGTGAGCGGAAATCACCTTACATGGGCAAGAACAAAGCTATTGGCTGTTTTAGACTTGTGAAGTGCACTCTATTTTCCACTGATAAATTTGACAGGTACATATCAGGTGACAGCATGTAGTGAAGTTTCAAAGACAACAGAATGAGCACTGAATCGTATATTTATATCATAAAGAGATGAAAGTTTAGTAGATTACGTACAGCCCACAGTGTTACTCTGTGTCCCTATGGAGGGGTTTTTAATCTGTATCCATGAGGGTAAAATGGAAGGTAATGAAGGTGATATTTTCATGTTGTATCTGTTGCACAACTAGTTTGTAAATCTCAGTAAACATGTGTAGAAATGTCACTTCAGCTCCTTTCTTATCAGATTCTTGTCATACAAAAACAAAGGCACATCTTTATTAAACCTACCCAAGAAATATAATTTTATTGAAAAACTGCAGCACAAAACACAGCAAGGAGGAGGACGAGGGGGTCTGATCACTCCTGCAGGTAATTGCAATCAGTAAAATCAGCCTGAAGGGGTATCTCTGATAACAGAACATATTCTGTGTTATAGGAATAAAGGTGAGTGACAAGTACCACTCGCTGCAAGCAAATCAGATCAACGACCTAAATATACATAAGGCTTACGTTCCTGGAGGCAATGGCAATAACCAGACTGAGAATAACTTTCCATTGTTTCACATGTTTATTGTTTTTAATAAGCCAGTATTACTCAAACATCATTGACAGCTTATGAGTCTGCTTTTATTTCTGGAAAAAACAGCATTTACTGCAAGGATATAGGGCTACTGTATTTCACCTCAAAGATCCTAGTATTGATATACTTCATTACACAAAATATATAGTTACATCAGATTCATCTTCAGTGCAGATTGACCAATTAATGGTGCATAACAACACAATGCTTCATGATTAATAATTTTGAACTTGCTACATGTGATAACTGTGATCACACGCATTTGCACATTTGTTGGGTTCTTCTCCTGCTTTGCAGTGCAGCAGAGCTAGCACACACCTTGCGGCCTTGCTGTGTGTTTCTCTGCACTGTGGGCAGAAATGACGCTGGCTGTTGGGTCCTGTGGTCTGAGGCTGACATTGCTAATAATACTGGCCAGCGCCTGAATGCCACTGCCTGCCGCTGTGCGCTTGTGAGGACCACGGACAGACAGTGTGACGGTAACCAAGCTGCAAATAACTTTCAATCCTTTAATGTGGTTTTTGTTTTTAATGAGCAAACAGTACCCAGTCATCACCCACAACTGTAACATGTGAATTTATTCAGGAAAAGTATAAATTCAGTAATGATTTCAGTAGTTCTCTTAAAAACATCATCCCATAGTAATTAATACTGGTCCTTCCATTTGGATGGAATGCATGTGTAATTTTTTTAATATATATATAATTTTAAGTCCAAATCATTTTTGATGTAAGGTAGTGACAGCAGGACACGGCTGTGCAGAATAAGTGAATGAAACATTTTTCATGAAGAGCAAGAAGACAGCCTGTAATATCAGGTGTTGCAGACAGTTGCGTAAGTGCAGGACTCATTCTGAACTCGCTTTACAGGCCGTTTGGAGAGCTTGGGTATATTTACTGTTGCATAATTCACCCCTCGGTCCTCCTGCCAAAAAAATGAAAATACAGACAACTGAGAATTTAAAGAAAAAATAGGCTGTCAGTAGATATTTTTACATTTTCAATACACATACTACAGTATTTTACACGGAATTATTTTATACCATGGTAACAAGTTTGACAAAACTAAATTGCTCCTCTGTATGTTTTTTTTTTGATTAGGATGTTTGCGTTCGCTATCCATTAACTGAACTGGAATGATTGTATTCCTATGATAATCAGTTAATTGGAGTTTAATTAGAATTATGAACATGTTGAGCTTGGTACCTGGGCTTCGTCTCGGGATGCTGTTTGCTGAATTTCACAGCGGGCCGTCCCTGGTAGAGACAGAATACATGTTGAAGTATGACAGAAATCACCCACACTTTGAACAACAACAACAACTCATAATATTACAATAAACTTCCACAGATTATCTGAGACAACACACTGGGCAAACCTGTCTCTTATGTGATATGTTATTTTATCACTTTTATTGAAGGACAACCCTGCTTTTTGTCGACCTTAGCGTTTTTTTTTTGTTCATTTTCATAACAAACAGTAGCCTGCCTGTACTTCCTTACTCAAAAGTATGTAACCTTAATGTTACTGTAGATTTTCGTGCACTTAAACAAACTGTCATCGTATTTTTCAGAGTTTGATAAGTAGTTTGCTTACATGATGAAAAATGGTCACCCTCACATCACCGCTACATGCGACACACGCCACACATGTGCTCTCTGGTACTACAATGTGAGTTTTTTCTTTAATTTTCTCCCATTTTTGATTTTTTTATACTCAACAATCAGGGGAGTTTATATACATTTTCAGTTCTGTCATACTGATGTAATTTAATTTATATTTTATACAGTCTTGAGAGTGTATAAGGTGTAGCAGTATTATGGTAAACATTCTCTATAATTCTTTGTTTTGGTATTTTATACCTTATTGTAGCTCTTATTCAAGTCTTTCAAAGTGCCAGACGTCACGGGGTTCTGCTTTTCCTTCAGTGAGAATCAATGTGCACCAGCTCTGAGTGCACGTGAGATTTGATTGCACGCTTGAACCGTGTTAATATAGATTAATCCTGTACTTTGTTTAAATAAAAGGCTGTGTTTTAATTTTGTACTCAAACTCTTATTATCCTTTCATTAATGTGTGTCACATTTCAAGAATACAATTTTCATGTACTACATACACTATTAATTTGCTGTCCAAACACTGTATGACCACAGAGAGGAGATGGTGGTAGTGGCTATCACACACAGACAGTAGCACAGTGGGTGGATAGAATGTCTTTGTGTTGCCGTGGACATTAGAAGATTAACACATGTTAAAGTGTATGCATGCCCTGTGACCTATACTTTATCAGCTCACCTTTTCTGCGACAGATCCAGTAGACACAGGCAGAGAAGAGCACAGCAGTGACCACGGCACAGACCGGACACACACTGACCAGCAGAACCCAGCACTGACCCTGTGCCTCTGTAGCATTCACACACGGAGGGGAGGAGGACCAGGAGGTGGAGGAGGTGATGGAGGTGGGAAAGGTGGAGGAGGTGATGGAGTTTTCTGTTGGAAGAGAAAAAGTGGACAAGCATTTTCATTGCTAAGATCGGTCAGTTGGGACCGAACACATTATGTAAAAATATCCAGAGAAAATTATGCACCTTTTTGGAAGAGTATAATTTCAGACCCAATGCGATCATTTTCCGTCCCTGTAGAGCAGTAGAAGAGTCCCAGATCAGATTCAGAGATGTTGTGGATCCTCAGACTGATGGAGCTGTTGCTGGGGTTTTTAGCAGCTTTAATGGCAGACGATGTGCTGTATCTGGTGAGCTTGTACATCAACTCTTCAGGATTTCCAGGCTTGTCTGTGGCTGAAATGACGATATGAGGTGCTTGACCACAGCGTTGTCCAAACCAGGTGGTTACTTTATTGTGTTTCTGATCACAGTGCAGAGCCACTGAGCCCCCAACACTGACAGCCATACGCACTGAGGGCTCAGCCAGCTTCCAGCACAGGGAAACTGAAGCAGTGGAATAAGACAGGGCAGAAGACACAGGGAGAGATTCAATGTAATGCACTTAGCGACCTTAACCCCACATGCAATTCAATCAAAAGGAAGGTTATACTGCAACATAAATTTCTTTATTTTCTTTTCTTATCAGAGACTGACTAGCATATCCTTTGAAATGTATTCTTTCCATTATAAAATAGAATACGATAAGGTCTTAATAAATTCCACTTTGGTAGAATTAAGCCCCTGTGCGCAATGCACCTTTACTCATATAAAGAGCACAGAAAATCAGCACATGGATACCACTGTTAAATATACCATGTTAGCGTTACACAGCACTGTAATGAGTAACATTTTGATTATCCTAATGAAGCTACTGAAGAATAGGTGATGCTCATGAATGCTGTTTAGAGCAAGAGGACCCCAATACTCACGGCATGTCACACACAGAACCATTCCGAGTCCCTCCATGATGCTGGCTGCTGTCAGTCTGTGACAAAATCTAAAGTGACGAGTTTGCACCCTATGCTTCCTTTAGTGAAATCACCTTACATGGGCAAGAACAAAGCTATTGGCTGTTTTAGACTTGTGAAGTGCACTCTATTTTCCACTGATAAATTTGACAGGTACATATCAGGTGACAGCATGTAGTGAAGTTTCAAAGACAACAGAATGAGCACTGAATCGTATATTTATATCATAAAGAGATGAAAGTTTAGTAGATTAAGTACAGCCCACAGTATAACCCTGGGCCCCGATGGAGGGGTTTTAATCTGTGCAGGTAAAATGGAAACTGTGAAGACAGTGATGTTTGTGATGTTGCTGTTGCACAGGACAGTGTAAACACATACTTTTAAAAAACATTTTTGTACTTAAACTAATTTGAACTACAAGTTTGGCTTTTTGACATTTGCTTTGTTCTTGTTCTCCTCATCCGTCAAAATGTTTCAGTTTCAGTGGCCAAGTGAACACTTTTTCAGCGTTCAGGACTTTGCAGATTTGGCATAACCATCTATAAATCACAAATGTACTCTCTCTATTAAATTATTTACCACAAAGACCTTTAGTGACAGCATCCATTGCCTGAGATCTGGTCCAGTATGCAAAGCACTAATCAGAGGAGGGAAGATTCCCCAATGCACTGAATTTCTCCAGAGATGCAGATTTGGACTCCTGGAGAGGATGGAGAGGACTAATGTCTGATGAGTCATTTTTCACTCTTTTCCACATGTCTGGATGGAGAAAGCTGATGTCAGCCTTCAGCCCACAGGGTCAGGTGCCAGCTGTAATGGTGTGGGTGGAGTCTCATGGGAGACAGTGGGTCTGTAATGGTTTGGGCGGGGTCTCATGGGAGTCAGTGGGGCTGTAATGGTCTGGGCAGGGTCTCATGGCAGTCAGTGGGTCTGTAATGGTTTGGGCAGGGTCTCATGGGAGTCAGTGGGTCTGTAATGGTGTGGGCGGGGTCTCATGGGAGTCAGTGGGTCTACAATGGTTTGGGCAGGTCTCATGGGAGTCAGTGGGTCAGTAATGGTGTGGGCAGGGTCTCATGGGAGTCAATGGGTCTGTAATGGTGTGGGCGGGGTGTCATGGGAGTCAGTGGGTCTGTAATGGTGTGGGTGGGGTCTCATGGGAGTCATTGGGTCTGTAATGGTGTGGGCAGGGTCTCATGGGAGTCAGTGGGTCTGTAATGGTGTGGGCAGGGTCTCATGGGAGTCAGTGGGTCTGTAATGGTGTGGGCGGGGTTTCATGGGAGTCAGTGGGTCTGTAATGATGTGGGCAGGGTCTCATGGGAGTCAGTGGGTCTGTAATGGTGTGGGCAGGGTCTCATGGGAGTCAGTGGGTCTGTAATGGTGTGGGCAGGGTCTCATGGGAGTTATTGGGTCTGTAATGGTGTGGGCAGGGGTCTCATGGGAGTCACTGGGTCTGTAATGGTGTGGGCAGGGGTCTCATGGGAGTCAGTGGGTCTGTAATGTTGTGGGCAGGGTCTCATGGGAGTCAGTGGGTCTGTAATGGTTTGGGTGGGGTCTCATGGGAGTCAGTGGGTCTTTAATGGTGTGGGTGGGATCTCATGGGAGTCAGTGGGTCTGTAATGGTGTGGGTGGGCTCTCATGGGAGTCATTGGGTCTGTAATGGTTTGGGCGGGGTCTCATTGGAGTCAGTGGGTCTGTAATGATGTGGGCAGGGTCTCATGGGAGTCAGTGGGTCTGTAATGGTGTGGGCGGGGTCTCTTGGGAGTCAGTGGGTCTGTAATGATGTGGGCAGGGTCTCATGGGAGTCAGTGGGTCTGTAATGGTGTGGGCAGGGTCTCATGGGAGTCAGTGGGTCTGTAATGGTGTGGGCGGGGTCTCATGGGAGTCAGTGGGTCTGTAATGATGTGGGCAGGGTCTCATGGGAGTCAGTGGGTCTGTAATGGTGTGGGCAGGGTCTCATGGGAGTCAGTGGGTCTGTAATGGTGTGGGCAGGGTCTCATGGGAGTTATTGGGTCTGTAATGGTGTGGGCAGGGGTCTCATGGGAGTCACTGGGTCTGTAATGGTGTGGGCAGGGGTCTCATGGGAGTCAGTGGGTCTGTAATGTTGTGGGCAGGGTCTCATGGGAGTCAGTGGGTCTGTAATGGTGTGGGTGGGGTCTCATGGGAGTCAGTGGGTCTTTAATGGTGTGGGTGGGGTCTCATGGGAGTCAGTGGGTCTGTAATGGTGTGGGTGGGGTCTCATGGGAGTCATTGGGTCTGTAATGGTTTGTGTGGGGTCTCATTGGAGTCAGTGGGTCTGTAATGATGTGGGCAGGGTCTCATGGGAGTCAATGGGTCTGTAATGGTGTGGGCGGGGTCTCATGGGAGTCAGTGGGTCTGTAATGGTGTGGGCAGGGTCTCATGGGAGTCAGTGGGTCTGTAATGGTGTGGGCAGGGTCTCATGGGAGTTATTGGGTCTGTAATGGTGTGGGCAGGGGTCTCATGGGAGTCACTGGGTCTGTAATGGTGTGGGCAGGGGTCTCATGGGAGTCAGTGGGTCTGTAATGTTGTGGGCAGGGTCTCATGGGAGTCAGTGGGTCTGTAATGGTTTGGGTGGGGTCTCATGGGAGTCAGTGGGTCTGTAATGGTGTGGGTGGGGTCTCATGGGAGTCAGTGGGTCTGTAATGGTGTGGGTGGGCTCTCATGGGAGTCATTGGGTCTGTAATGGTTTGTGTGGGGTCTCATTGGAGTCAGTGGGTCTGTAATGATGTGGGCAGGGTCTCATGGGAGTCAATGGGTCTGTAATGGTGTGGGCGGGGTCTCATGGGAGTCAGTGGGTCTGTAATGGTGTGGGCAGGGTCTCATGGGAGTCAGTGGGTTTGTAATGGTGTGGGCAGGGTGTCATGGGAGTCAGTGGGTCTGTAATGGTTTGGGCAGGGGTCTCATGGGAGTCATTGGGTCTGTATTGGTGTGGGCGGGGTCTCTTGGGAGTCAGTGGGTCTGTAATGGTGTGGGCAAGGTCTCATGTGAATTAGTGGGTCTGTAATGGTGTGGGCGGGGTCACATGGGAGTCAGTGGGTCTGTAATGGTGTGGGCGGGGTCTCTTGGGAGTCAGTGGGTCTGTAATGGTTTGGGCGGGGTCTCATGGGAGTCAGTGGGTCTGTAATGGTGTGGGCAGGGTCTCATGGGAGTTATTGGGTCTGTAATGGTGTGGGCAGGGGTCTCATGGGAGTCACTGGGTCTGTAATGGTGTGGGCAGGGGTCTCATGGGAGTCAGTGGGTCTGTAATGGTTTGTGTGGGGTCTCATTGGAGTCAGTGGGTCTGTAATGATGTGGGCAGGGTCTCATGGGAGTCAATGGGTCTGTAATGGTGTGGGCGGGGTCTCATGGGAGTCAGTGGGTCTGTAATGGTGTGGGCAGGGTCTCATGGGAGTCAGTGGGTTTGTAATGGTGTGGGCAGGGTGTCATGGGAGTCAGTGGGTCTGTAATGGTTTGGGCAGGGGTCTCATGGGAGTCATTGGGTCTGTATTGGTGTGGGCGGGGTCTCTTGGGAGTCAGTGGGTCTGTAATGGTGTGGGCAAGGTCTCATGTGAATTAGTGGGTCTGTAATGGTGTGGGCGGGGTCACATGGGAGTCAGTGGGTCTGTAATGGTGTGGGCGGGGTCTCTTGGGAGTCAGTGGGTCTGTAATGGTTTGGGCGGGGTCTCATGGGAGTCAGTGGGTCTGTAATGGTGTGGGCAGGGTCTCATGGGAGTTATTGGGTCTGTAATGGTGTGGGCAGGGGTCTCATGGGAGTCACTGGGTCTGTAATGGTGTGGGCAGGGGTCTCATGGGAGTCAGTGGGTCTGTAATGTTGTGGGCAGGGTCTCATGGGAGTCAGTGGGTCTGTAATGGTTTGGGTGGGGTCTCATGGGAGTCAGTGGGTCTTTAATGGTGTGGGTGGGATCTCATGGGAGTCAGTGGGTCTGTAATGGTGTGGGTGGGCTCTCATGGGAGTCATTGGGTCTGTAATGGTTTGTGTGGGGTCTCATTGGAGTCAGTGGGTCTGTAATGATGTGGGCAGGGTCTCATGGGAGTCAATGGGTCTGTAATGGTGTGGGCGGGGTCTCATGGGAGTCAGTGGGTCTGTAATGGTGTGGGCAGGGTCTCATGGGAGTCAGTGGGTTTGTAATGGTGTGGGCAGGGTGTCATGGGAGTCAGTGGGTCTGTAATGGTTTGGGCAGGGGTCTCATGGGAGTCATTGGGTCTGTAATGGTGTGGGCGGGGTCTCTTGGGAGTCAGTGGGTCTGTAATGGTGTGGGCAAGGTCTCATGTGAATTAGTGGGTCTGTAATGGTGTGGGCGGCGTCACATGGGAGTCAGTGGGTCTGTAATGGTGTGGGCGGGGTCTCATGGGAGTCAGTGGGTCTGTAATGGTGTGGGCGGGGTCTCATGGGAGTCAGTGGGTCTGTAATGGTGTGGGCAGGGTCTCATGGGAGTCAGTGGGTCTGTAATGGTGTGGGCAGGGTCTCATGGGAGTCAGTGGGTCTGTAATGGTTTGTGCAGGGGTGTTGTGGGAGCCAGTGGGTCTGTAATTGTGTGGGCAGGGTCTCATGGAAGTCAGTGGGGCTGTAATGGTGTGGGCGGGGTCTCATGGGAGTAAGTGGGTCTGTAATGGTGTGGGCAGGGTCTCATTGGAGTCAGTGGGTCTGTAATGGTGTGGGTGGGGTCTCATGGGAGTCAGTGGCTCTGTAATGTTGTGGGCAGGGTCTCATGGGAGTCAGTGGGTCTGTAATGGTGTGGGCAGGGTCTCATGGGAGTCAGTGGGTCTGTAATGGTGTGGGCGGGGTCTCATGGGAGTCAGTGGGTCTGTAATGGTGTGGGCAGGGACTCATGGGAGTCAGTGGGTCTGTAATGGTGTGGGCGGGGTCTCATGGGAGTCAGTGGGTCTGTAATGGTGTGGGCGGGGTCTCATGGGAGTCAGTGGGTCTTTATTGGTGTGGGTGGGATCTCATGGGAGTCAGTGGGTCTGTAATGGTGTGGGCGGGGTCTCATAGGATTCAGTGGGTCTGTAATGGTGTGGGCGGGGTCTCATGGGAGTCAGTGGGTCTGTAATGGTGTGGGCGGGGTCTCAGGGTCTCTTTTTTTCCCCCAAACTCTCCTCTTTCCATGGTTTTGGTGCAATTTGATCTTTCTCTCATCTGTCAATAACTATTTGTTCCCAAATTCTACAAGCATTTTTATTATTTTTTTTAATTTATTCATTTAAACTGTTGCTTAGGTGTTGTATTCTTGAGTCTCACCTGGGTTTGCATATTGTGGTTAACCCTTTGAGGTAATGCTGCTGAAGTATTTGGCACACATATACCTACATCCTGGAGTGTGTTGCTCCGGTGTTGTAAAGGGGGTTTCTGTCACTATTACAGACGTTTTTGGTTTTTCACTTTTCTGGTCTTACATGGTCTGCCAGATCATTTGTAATTGGCCACCAGTTCATTTTTGTGGGAAAGCCTAGATGTGCGCACACGAACACAAAGAGTAACACTTTGTGCCCTCTTCTGGACACTCCTGATTACTGCATGCACCTCATGTTAAAGTCCTTATGATGGTAAAGTTCACACTCCTTGGAGCAATGGCATTAAGCAGGCTTTTAAAAACTGTTTATTCACTCATAGAGCTTTATTCAGACACTCTGCACAGAAACACCAACATGGCAAACAGGAGTGGTTCTTTGTAGAAAATACAGCCAGTCAGGAGGTATAGATCTGATTACTGCCAGCAAATCAGATCGCAGACCCCAGCATCCATAAGGCTCACACTTCTGGAATCAGCTGCAGTAACCAGACTAAGCACACCTTTCCATTGTTTAATGTGTTTATTGTTTTTAATTAGCCAGGATCACCCGGACATCGCTGACAGCTTTCTATCTGCTTTTAATTGGAGAAGAAGCATTCAGTGCAAGCAAATGAGGCCACTGCAATTCACATCAAAGATCCTACGATGAACGTATTTCAAGTCTCAACACATACACTGACCACATATATGTATATTTGTGATGTGTGAAACACAAGGCTTCCTGGCCTGCTCTTCACAGGCAGAGTGGTAGAGTGAACATGCACCGTGTGGCCGTGCTGTCTGTGTGTCTGTGCAGAGGGTGGAAATGATGCTGGGTGTGGGGTTTCTGTGGTCTTAAACAGATACCACTGAGGCACTGTCTCATAAATATTTTCCACTACCTGCTGCTCAGTGTTTATGAGAAGCATAGACCTACACATTAACCATAATCAAGCTGAAAAAAACTTTCAATCATTTCATGTGTGTATTGTTTTTTCAAAGAGTACCGAGATATCACTGCTAGCTTTAAAAATCTTATTATCAAAAATCAAAGGCTTTGAAGAATACCATTCTAAAAAACACAAATCCTTACTCATTAGTACTAGCGCTATCATTTGGATGGAATGCATGTGCAATAAGTACCTTTTTCAGAATACTGTAAAATTCCACTTTTCTTTTTATCTTATTTCATGTAAGTGACAGGAGGACATGGCTGTGCTGAATAAATCAGTAAAGTATTTTTCATAAAGAGCAAGAGGACTAATATCAGATGTGGCAGACAGCTGCGTAAGTGCAGGACTCATTCTGAACTCCTTTTACAGGCCGTTTGGAGAGCTTGGGTATATCTAATGTTGCGTAATTCACCTCTCCATCCTCCTCCTGAAAACAACAAAAAAAGAGATAACCAGAAATTATTGAAAAATATGTCAGTAGGTATTGTCGCGTTTTCAGCCCACATTCTGCACCAATTATTGCGATTTACTCTGCTGGCAGCGAATCGAAACAAGACGGTTGCATTATATAAGATGCTATAAGATATACTGACGTAATTGTGCTGTTGTGATTATCACTCAGTGAACTGAACTGTATTGATTGTATTGATGTGATGATCAGTTAATCTGAGATAAGCAGAATGATAATCATACTCTGCTTTTGCTTTGTACCTGGGCTGTGTCTCTGTTCCCATCTCGGGCTGCTGTTTGTTGGCTCTCACAGGCCGGCCCTGACAGAGACACAAGTCACATGTAAGCATAATAGAAATAATTCTGCATGACTTTAGATAACGAACTGCACTTCGAATATTACGGACTGTTCCACGCATTCTGTGGGAAGGTACGAACTGGATGAACTCATGTTTGCAAGTTTTATGAACTTATATATGATGAGTATAGGAGCAAATGCTGGTTGTAGGTGAAAATGAATGACGGCACGAGGTTTCAAATGAAAACAGACCATAAAAATCACATAAAATCGTTGGCTTTAGAGGATTGCTAGCATACCGTTGTTTCGCACGTGTTTTTTTTCTCATAAAAGAGCACGCTGAATTTAATTGAACAAACATTTAAGTGCTATCTGTATGTAATAGCGATCTCGAATTTCGACGACAAGTGAATGGATGTCTAGCAGGCACCATAACTACGAGACTACACTTTTCATTAGTCATATGCATTTGCAACACGTGATTCAGAATTTTATATAATTACATTACGATCCATACATATATCTTTTTATACAAGGTTGGTTGGAGTAATATTTGTCAATAGATTCATGATAAATTATAATAATTAATAAAAGCATGTCAATTTTTAAACACTCAATTTCATATTTTAAAAAAATCCTTAACCAAACTCGTTTTAAAAATGTGAATTGCCCATTTCTATGATTCACATCCAATCACTCGACTCTGTGAACCTCAAATTACACTTTACAGTTCAACATCCTTATAATACACAACGGACTTTCTGCACAAGCAGATGCATGTGTATATTAGTGTGTCTATGGATACCTTCTCTTGTTTGGGTGAAGTGTTATCTACTTGTCCGTTTTTCAGAATTGGGCTGGCCTGTAATACCACTCTTTCAAATATGGAAACTGACAGGACACTTATTCTCAAATATCCAACAAATGTAATAACACATTTATTTTTTCAGAGGTTTTTTTTTTCTCCAAATTCGAATGCATTCTGACTTAAATGACATGCTCATTAACACATGACTGAACATTTACTCTTGAGAATAAGTGATAATAGTGAATAAGTGAGCACCTGCCCCAAAAGACTGAGGCAAGCAGCCCCGTCCACCCAATTAAGCTCTTTTCTTTTTTACTACCTCATGGCTTGACCCAGCAAAACAAAAATAAGCTCAGATCTATCCTTCGTCTCTTTCCACAAAAAATAACTGTTTAGGCTTCACTCAACATACACCTACTTTATGTAAAAAGCCACCTAAAAGTGAAACTTTTCTGTCACCTGTGAAAAACTCAAAAATGATCCTCACCTCAAAACTTTGAGTCTCCTTAATGAAGTGAACAAGTATACGGATGCTCGAAATAAGAGAGTCCATATTTGGCAGGTAGATTATGGTACAGCATCCCATAGTACACCCCTGCCTTAAATCCCCTGGCACCCTCCTGCTTATGAAAAACTGCACTACATTTTCATTTAATTAATCATTTCGATGCAATGACCTCTACAAACACATCTAAAGAATAACTTGAATTCAAATATGTAACATACTGACACACTGGGAAACCCACACCAGTGAATGAATTCACATCGTATAATTTTAACTGAATTTAATTTATCATTTACTCATTTTTTAGCATAGCATTGTGTTTTGAAAAAATGTGTCCAACATTAATCTTACTCGTTCAAATATGACTTTGGTATTGCATTCAAGCCGCATAATGTATTAAAATTTCACAAGAGATTGTGAAATTTTAATATATTAAACATTATCAACTTTAAGAAGGTACAAAATCATCTGTTTCAGCGTAAACGTAACCATCGCAAAACCTGTCAGTATTTAGTTTTAATTTGATATTTATATTGGTGACTGTATCTTTGACAAAAACAAATACAATTCGAGCAAAGAAATAAGCGTATGTTTTTCTCCGATACAGGTTACAAACTGTAGCTTATCAGTCAAACCTAAGTATGTTATCAAAATCAGTGTTTGTGAAAACTAACCTGATTTGGGGCTACTCGAAGATGATGTATACATTTCCATTGAGGACAAATGCATCGCTAACTTAAGCCAACATGTACCTCAATACAACAATGTTTGTAGCCTCGTTACTTAAATACAAATTGTGATGCCGTCAAAAGACATTCGTTTTCTCCGGAGTTTCCGATGTTAGATTGGCTTAACTGCGTCCTTCTCAGCGGAAAGGAGCTACCATGTCAGGTTGTGAAATAGCTTAAATGTATTTAGGAAATGTATACGCGTAGGAATTTCGGAAAGTATTATTTTGTCATTTTTTTCTGGCAAACAAAGCACTGCATAATTTCCGAATTTTGTGATGTTAACACAATGTAATCTTTCACCGGCTTCGTAGCAAATAAGACGTAACAACATTACGGAAAAAATAACTGTCATTATTCTTGTTTGACATTAGGTACTTCATGATATTCCATACTATTCCTACATTTCCGGTATGAAAAAACATGCACCAGCTCGGAGTTGGCATGAGATTTGATCGCGCCTTTTCTACTTGGTTCATCTCCGTTATTTTGGACCCTATTCATATGCCGTCCAAACAGTGTATGAGAGAGAGGTGGCGGTCGTGTATTTCTCACACACAGACAGAAGCACAGTAAACCGTCTGACGCCACGGACGTTAGAAGATTAAGGCATATAAAAGTTTGTGCAATATGCATGAAGCCACACTCAAATGACTCGCCTTTTCTGCGACAGGTCCAGTAGACGCAGGCAGAGGAGAGCACAGCAGTGACCACGGCACAGACCGGACACACACTGACCAGCAGAACCCAGCACTGACCCTGTGCCTCTGTAGCATTCACACACGGAGGGGAGGAGGACCAGGAGGTGGAGGAGGTGATGGAGGTGGGAAAGGTGGAGGAGGTGATGGAGTTTTCTGTTGGAAGAGAAAAAAGTGGACAAGCATTTTCATTGCTAAGCTCGGTCAGCTGGGACCGAACACATTATGTAACAAATACCCAGAGAAAATTATGCACCTTTTTGGAAGAGTATAATTTCAGACCCGATGAAATCATTTTCCGTCCCTGTAGAGCAGTAGAAGAGTCCCAGATCAGATTCAGAGATGTTGTGGATCCTCAGACTGATGGAGCTGTTGCTGGGGTTTTTAACAGCAGTGTAGCTTGACTTTCCAGAATTTTTCATGTGTTTAGGCATGACCTCTGCAGGATTTGTAGGTCTTTCTCTGACTGAAATGACGATATGAGGTGCTTGACCACAGCGTTGTCCAAACCAGGTGGTTACTTCATTGTGTATCTGATCGCAGTGCAGAGTCACTGAGCCCCCAACACTGACAGCCATACGCACTGAGGGCTCAGCCAGCTTCCAGCACAGGGAAACTGAAGCAGTGGAATAAGACAGGGCAGAAGACACAGGGAGAGATTCAATCTAATGCACTTAGCGACTTTAACCCCACATGCAATTCAATCAAAATGAAGGTTATACGACAACATACTTTTCTTTATTTTCTTATCAAAGACAGACTAGCATATCCTTTGAAATGTGTTCTTTCCATTATAAAATAGAATACGATAAGGTCTTAATAAATTCCACTTTGGTAGAATTAAGCCCCTGTGCGCAGTGCACCTTTACTCATATAAAGAGCACAGAAAATCAGCACATGCTAACCACTGTTAAATGTACCATGTTAGCGTTACACAGTACTGTAATGAGTAACTTTTTGATTATCCTAATGAAGCTACTGAAGAATAGGTGATGCTCATGAATGCTGTTTAGAGCAAGAGGACCCCAATACTCACGGCATGTCACACACAGAACCATTCCGAGTCCCTCCATGATGCTGGCTGCTGTCAATCTGTGACAAAATCTAAAGTGACGAGTTTGCACCCTATGCTTCCTTTAGTGAAATCACCTTACATGGGCAAGAACAAAGCTATTGGCTGTTTTAGACTTGTGAAGTGCACTCTATTTTCCACTGATAAATTTGACAGGTACATATCAGGTGACAGCATGTAGTGAAGTTTCAAAGACAACAGAATGAGCACTGAATCATATATTTATATCATAAAGAGATGAAAGTTTAGTAGATTAAGTACAGCCCACAGTATAACCCTGGGCCCCAATGGTGGGGTTTTAATCTGTGCAGGTAAAATGGAAACTGTGAAGACAGTGATGTTTGTGATGTTGCTGGAGCACAGGGACTCTCTGGGTCAGTCCTGTGTCTTCCCTGCGTCTGCAATGATGTTTGTGATGTTGCTGGAGCACAGGGACTCTCTGGGTCAGTCCTGTGTCTTCCCTGCGTCTGCGATGATGTTTGTGATGTTGCTGGAGCACAGGGACTCTCTGGGTCAGTCCTGTGTCTTCCCTGCGTCTGCGATGATGTTTGTGATGTTGCTGGAGCACAGGGACTCTCTGGGTCAGTCCTGTGTCTTTCCCTGCGTCTGCGATGATGTTTGTGATGTTGCTGGAGCACAGGGACTCTCTGAGTCAGTCTTGTGTCTTCCCTGCGTCTGCAGCGTGTCAGTCCAGACAATGTCATGATCGATGCCTCCATCAAAACCATACGATCAACAATTACCGTGTTTTAGTACTTTATTTAAAATAAACTGAAGTGATTTAAAATCATTTAAACCACCTACAAGCTTGGCTGTGCCATTTTCCTTGTTTTTCAGTTCATCATAGACACTGGGTTGTTGTCAGACTGAGGCTGGGTTGTTTGGGAGGTTGTAAGTGATAAATTGAGGAGTCTCTACCGCCTGAGATGTCATTGTGCTGTTTTTCCTTCCTTGTTCATGGCAGTTAAGCTGCTCGGGCCAGTAGGGATTGTGCTACAGACCCTTGTTCATGGCAGTTAAGCTGCTCGGGCCAGTAGTGATTGTGCTACAGACCCTTGTTCATGGCAGTTAAGCTGCTCGGGCCAGTAGTGATTGTGCTACAGACCCTTGTTCATTGCAGTTAAGCTGCTCGGGCCAGTAGGGATTGTGCTACAGACCCTTGTTCATTGCAGTTAAGCTGCTCAGGACAGTAGTGCTTGTGCTACAGACCCTTGTTCATTGCAGATAAG
The DNA here is from genome assembly GCA_019788955.1 of Albula glossodonta. Lineage (NCBI taxonomy): Eukaryota > Metazoa > Chordata > Actinopteri > Albuliformes > Albulidae > Albula > Albula glossodonta. The sequence continues at coordinate 6,402 of JAFBMS010002798.1, read as the reverse complement.
CTGCTCGGGCCAGTAGTGATTGTGCTACTCATCCACTCTGGGCGCCAACCCAAAATCCTGCTATTGCTTCACTTTATCCAGGAGGTATTTTATTTTCCTGGAACCATGCAAAACATTTCTGTAAATGTTCCAGTATTGACCAAAAGGACTAAATAAACCACATATTATTAACTTCAAACAATATTGAAGTCAAAGGTATTTGAGACCTAACAGACAGCTTCAATCCTTCTGTAAGGTTTTTTTTAAGGTTGTTTCTAGCGGGCGATTCTCCTAGAGGGGAGGTCTCCAGTTCTGATAGACTGAGGTAGAAATATACTCGGCACTTTGTTACAGGGCTTTCCATAAATGCTCAGGGTTATCTGTTAATATGTTTGGGAGGCCATGAAGCATGTTTGACCTCATCCTGGTATCTAAGACAACCCGTTTGTGTCCATTTAGCAGTGCGTGGGGGGTAACTTATCATGCTGCACCATGGCGACATGTTGAGGAAAAATTTCAGCGCTACAGACTGCACCCAGGCACCTAAAATCTGCCCATATTTGCTTCAGCCATGCAATGTCTGAGGCAAATATGAATAAACCTCAATGTTTAACAGCTGGAAAAAGGCAATCTAAGTGGAAGCCTTGCTTTGCCTAACCCTGCCTGGCTGAAAGAAAAAGAATAAAAGCTGAGCCCACACTGTTTTCTTGTAAAATGGTAATGTCGCTCGGGTGAACATCTTTCTGTCTTCATAATCGCTCTGACTGCATCTGTTTCAGTGACTCACATAAAGGTGTTGTATTCATTAAACAAAGCCCAGACAAGCTCTCCCAATGTCCAATCCAAAAATGTTTTCTTTTTTGTAAACATAATTTGTTGTACCATAGTTATCATGGTGTCTACATTCACAATACTGTTATAGAGCACCCTCTGCTGGTGTTAAGTGGTAGTACATATAAAATTGATGGGAAGTGCCATACTGCTACATTTTCCTGGTCCTAATTGGACAACTTAATTGAATGGTGTTGATGCCCGTATAATTTGAATTTGACTTTATACTCCAGTTTTTTGTTGTAATTTCACAAAAAATGTGAAGTGTGTTAATGATGAACTGCTTCACATCTCCTTTTTCAATCACCTCGATGAACACACCACTTGAACATCATCATACAAATGTCATATATATCACACATGGGCATAGAAGGCTGAAGCAGCTGTTTGTGTGGAAACACCAGCTTGCTGTGGATGCTGGAGCAGGCAGTGTTCAGGTACACAGTGTTCAGGTGACAGGTGCACAGTGCTCAGGTACACAGTGCTCTGGTGAAAGGTACACAGTGCTCAGGTACACGGTACTCAGGTGAAAGGTACACAGTGCTCTGGTGAAAGGTACACAGTGCTCAGGTACACAGTGCTCTGGTGAAAGGTACACAGTGCTCAGGTACACAGTGCTCTGGTGAAAGGTACACAGTGCTCAGGTGCACGGTGCTCTGGTGAAAGGTACACAGTGCTCAGGTACACAGTGCTCAGGTGACAGGTGCACGGTGCTCAGGTACACGGTACTCAGGTGACAGGTGCACAATCCACATATGGCATTTGGGATAAATGTGAACAACATTAAGAAACACTCCCTCTTTGGTGAGATACACAACAACAATAATGAAGATTTCCACTCCATCACAGCTTTCTGAATCATAATACTCTGCTGTCACCCAGTTTCTGAATGTTGCCACCAGTATTTGGTTCCTACGCTGTTCATCATTACAGCAAGTGAAGAGACAGGGCCTGAGGCCCAGCCTGATGACCCCTGTGGCAGATCCCACACCGCGCCGGGGCACAGTGACCACGCCGGGGCACAGTGACTGCGCCGGGGCACAGTGACACCCCAGCCCATGAGTGTAGCAGAGAGGAGCACACTGCCGGCCGGCTGGTACCAGCCCATGAGTGTAGCAGAGAGGAGCACACTGCTGGCCGGCTGGTACCAGCCCATGAGTGTAGCAGAGAGGAGCACACTGCTGGCCGGCTGATACCAGCCCATGAGTGTAGCAGAGAGGAGCACACTGCCGGCCGGCTGATACCAGCCCATGAGTGTAGCACAGAGGAGCACACTGCCGGCCAGCTGATACCAGCCAATGATTGAGCTGGCTAATAGGCTGCTGGATGGGTCTGTCTGACAGTGGAGGCACACTTCTATTCCAACCTGAACATTTTTGGCATTTTTCAGTAAGATAATGAGCCATTTCACAGTGCTAACATTTGTAACATGATAGGTATGCAGGCTGTACTATGTGTGCTACATTGTGAAAGCATACAGGTTGCTACACAATACTAGCGTTAATGTATGATTGAATCAATTAAAATGTTCCCTTGCTTAAAGACCATTTGCCTTACAGCACAATAAGGCGGAAACCAAGCTCAGACTTATTCAGTTTACACAGTTGCCACAATACTATCCCTTGCTAATACTAACAGCAAGTTTATCCCAGGCTAATGCTAACCATGACTCTGTTCCAGGCTAATGCTATTCGCAAGTCTATCCTAGGCTGATGCTAGCCACAAGTCTAACCCAAGCCAATGCTAACAATGAGTCTGTTCCAGGCTAATGCTAAGCACAAGTCTAACCCAAGCCAATGCTAAAAATGAGTCTGTTCCAGGCTAATGCTAAGCACAAGTCTAACCCAAGCCAATGCTAACAATGAGTCTGTTCCAGGCTAATGCTAAGCATGAGTCTCAGGTTCTTTCTGCTTGTGCTCTCTGTATTTGTTGACGGTTTCCGCACTCTGTCAAGTGGCTGGTTAGAGGATGCATTAAGGGCTGCAGTGATAACACTATCTTTGAGGATCAGGGCTCATTCCTAGCCCTGTGCTATGGCTTGGAGAGCAAAGCGAGAACTGGTTGGGTGTAAATAACAGACACAGTGTTTCTGTGTGGTAGATGAAAACTTTTAGGAGAATTTTTTGGTTATCACATCAAACTAATTTGAATATCATTTTTGGTTTCTCTGAGATTTCTGTCATATGTCATGTGCATCCATGTGCGGGACTGCAGCGGGGCCGTGGGACTGCAGCGGGGGCGTGGGACCGGGGGGTTTGTGTGGCAGCCTCGTCCAGCAGGATGGAGCACCTGCGTGCTGAGCACCTGCGGCTGGGGGGGGGGGTCAGCTGGAGCAGGGTCCGGCCCCACAGAAGGGCCTGTCAGCCACACTGTTGATATGCAGGGTGAGAGGCCTGGAGCTGGCGCTGGAAGAATGACCCTGTGTTCAGAGACTGAATGGAGCACGCTCTCTGACAGACAGACACACACATTCACACAGCCTCACACCCCCGACCCCCACGTCTGCCACCTGAATGCGCAGCTCACACGCAAACCGCATCAGAGGGGAAGGACCTGGTCTGCCCTCTCCTTATACCATAACCTCGCTCCTCTCTCCTTTAACACTCCTCCTTTCATGTGCATGCTGTGATTACCATGGCCAGGATTAGACAGTCAGACAGACGGGCATTCACATTAACACAGTATGATGCTACTGAGGCTGGCACAGAATCAACAGTCCTTAACTTTTACTTACATTTCAATGAGAGTTGTACAGCTTTACACTACAAAAACAGTTAAGTGAGTCAATGCCCTGGGTTGCTGAACTCGTCAAACTACGTCTCTGGAGATAAAAAAAAAAAAAAGAATTTGGCTTTTAGTTGAAAGATAAGGACATGTGTTAACTGAATCCTGGCCTGAGGTTTACAGCGCATTATGCGGAGTGAATAAGAAATAAGGGAATTTATGTATGTAGGTATTTATTTGTTTATTTACATGTAGAGTTTTTCTTCTCTAAAAGAGACCATGGTAACCACATCTATGATCCAGTCTTTGTTCCCGTTATTATCCCACATTACAGCTCATTTAAAAGCATGAGTGTCATTCTTCCCCTGTTTATCAACGTACATTTTAAATGTAATATACTTTATATCTGTAAATGACATGGTGAATTGGGTGCAAAAATTAAAATTGAAATTAAATGTTTAACGGTTATCATTAGCCTCATTTTGATGTTTAAATGTTTATCTTTAAATGTATGTATTATTGCATAGCCTACACACAATTTACTTCACGACAGTAGAAAAATTATACATGTATAAAATTGGAAACAAAGGGAGCACATTTGTGTGATATTTGATAATTGAGGTGTCCCCTATAGCTCTGTTGATGCGAGTGTGTTGCGGGTTTCTCCCTCTTCAGACATAAACTATGGGAAACCCAACGATTGCCGCTTTAAGGAAACGAGTTTGAGGGTGAGTTTGATGAACTGGTTACGTCTGTCACACCATCAAGTGCGGGCGGACGATGTGTTCCAGCCCCTTTTAACCACCGGAGGCAGGATCAGTGAAGCAGCCGAGCAGTGAGCAGTCTGCCTCCCACAGCTAAGCATTTGCTCTGGCTACCGTGCGCCGGCCACACGTGAGACTGAGTATACGCTCCCTTATTCTTGTGGAGAAAAAGCACAGCTCGCCAAACTGCTACTGCTTAGTAAAGAAACAAGAAAAGTACTTTAGGATCATACCAGCCCCCTCCTTTATTTTTCATCTTTAAATCTGTTAAAGCCCTGGATTTTATGTACGTCAGGGCATAAATCGGAGATTAGGAAAACAATTTTGGTCGGATTTTAAAATGTTTTCTCGTGTTGTCAAAATGGATTTGGTGGCAATGACCTCAAGTCTGTGACTCGGAAGGATTGCGTTTGTTTGGGGACCACAGTGCTGAAACCGATTTTGAAAACTTTAAAAAACGTTTCAAGAGATTTCGGAAACGTACTCCTCTTTAAGGTAAGTCGAGGCTGATGCACTTTCATTGTGTTGCCCGTGACATTGTAAGGTTTCGCTTCTATTTTACTGTGGGCGACAGCAACAATTAAGAGCATTTTAATTTAAGGCTTTAACTGTAAAAAAAATACGATTTATAAGTTATTTTACAACTTATTTCTGATCTTTTCAATGTATTTGCCTCTTACCACAGAGTATTAATCTAAAATGAAAATGCAAGACGCAGATTTAAAAATAAGTGGGCACGTTAATCTTGAAACTTTACTTATAGCTAAAGTTTAGAGTAGTAGTTCGCTTATTTAAAGTTTACATTTGAAGCAAGGACCTAATATTTTACAGGCTGAAATTTGCAGAGTCTGCTACTCCTTCTGATGGCTAGACTGAGGGTGTTTACGTAGTCGAACAGATATCTTAGGAATTCTCTGATGGCATTTTTCCCGGTTCGTAGTTTGGGAAAACTAAAGAAGTATGGTTTTAGTCACCTGTCACAATTTACATTAGTAGGTTAAACTTGAAAGCAAATTACTGTTTGCTGGTCAGGGAAGTATTCATCTGGCTTTCTGATATCACTGACAAACAATCGCTACGTTCAGTGCCAACAATGTCCTGTGTTTTCAGATATCTGCAAAGTGGTACTTTGATCTATGATCTACACCTCTTTTAAAACTGTTTGTTCAGGATAAACCAGCTGTTCCGTTTAAAATGCAGGGTGGAAGGTGTGAAACGCAGCGATTAATGTTATTTCAGTTGTCAGTTTCTGAGCCGTTCACCCGCAGCGGGGTTCTCTGTTTCAGCGCCCTTGCCTAATTTCATCCACAAGGCGTCGCTTCTGCGAGGATGTGTTTTTTGCTTATGAAAATTGGCACATTTGGTTAACATTATTTTGAACGAGTAGAATAGGATCTAAAATCGCGAAGTAGAGTTTGCTCTAACAATGCTCCATATCACGTAAAATAGTTAAACACGATCTCAAAACGGTGGTGAATTTCTTCATTATTCGTATTTCAAGATCCTATTTTACCCATTCAAAATAAAATATTGAATATGTAGTCAACTCAGATTCCCATAAAGACCTCATAGTCTGCCGGTGTATTCTAAGGTTGATGTCATGTGCTCTGTAAATTCTTCCTCCAATGTAAACCCTAAACTCCCTCTTCATTGGCCCAGTGTGTGCAGCAGTATGTGCCTCAGAAATTCCAGGAAAACATCAGCGCCAAACAGAACAGTTTAATATAATCATGATTAGACAACCATGTGAATGGGAACTAAAAGACGCATGCCATATTCTTTGTGAGGGAAGGTTTCTAGACAGAGAAAACAAGCATTGTTATCTTATTAGTGACGGCCGTGTGTGTATGTGTGAACACTGCCACTGAACGAGTCTATGCCACTGAGAGGATATTTACAGATGGAGAACCCGGCAGGACCATGCTCTGGAGCTGATGTGAAGTGTGTGTGATACCGGACTTCACACTGCTGACGCATCACCAGTTACAGAGTGCTGATGTCACTGGAAGAGGACAGAAAACAAAGTCAGCCTGTACTCAGTTTATGCATCTGCAGGCTCCTGACCGACCAGGAGTGGCCGATTAGAGACTAATGAGAGTTGCAA
>JAFBMS010002797.1:0-24358 GCA_019788955.1 Albula glossodonta | reverse complement strand
CTTTTTTCAGGTCCGCGGCTTACGTTTTTTTCGGTTTCTGGCTCAACTGACTCCTCGCGTTTTCTACCATTTAATCCATTCCTGGTGCCTTTTTTCTTCGTGTCTGTTATCTGCAGGCTATTCCCAGCAATTGTGAGCAGAAAAATCAATACTTTTTGGGGGTCCGATTTTTCAGCCTTTTTTCAGGTCCGCGGCTTACGTTTTTTTCGGTTTCTGGCTCAACTGACTCCTCGCGTTTTCTACCATTTAATCCATTCCTGGTGCCTTTTTTCTTCGTGTCTGCTATCTGCAGGCTATTCCCAGCAATTTTGAGCAGAAAAATCAGTACTTTTTGGGGGTCCGATTTTTCAGCCTTTTTTCAGGTCCGCGGCTTACGGTTTTTTCGGTTTCTGGCTCAACTGACTCCTCGCGTTTTCTACCATTTAATCCATTCCTGGTGCCTTTTTTCTTCGTGTCTGCTATCTGCAGGCTATTCCCTGCAATTTTGAGCAGAAAAATCAATACTTTTTGGGGGGCCGATTTTTCAGCCTTTTTTCAGGTCCGCGGCTTACGTTTTTTTCGGTTTCTGGCTCAACTGACTCCTCGCGTTTTCTACCATTTAATCCATTCCTGGTGCCTTTTTTCTTCGTGTCTGCTATCTGCAGGCTATTCCCAGCAATTTTGAGCAGAAAAATCAATACTTTTTGGGGGTCCGCTTTTTCAGCCGTTTTTCAGGCCCGCGGCTTACGTTTTTTTCGGTTTCTGGCTCAACTGACTCCTCGCGTTTTCTACCATTTAATCCATTCCTGGTGCCTTTTTTCTTCGTGTCTGCTATCTGCAGGCTATTCCCAGCAATTCTGAGCAGAAAAATCTATACTTTTTGGGGGTCCGATTTTTCAGCCGTTTTTCAGGTCCGCGGCTTACGTTTTTTTCGGTTTCTGGCTCAACTGACTCCTCGCGTTTTCTACCATTTAATCCATTCCTGGTGCCTTTTTTCTTCGTGTCTGCTATCTGCAGGCTATTCCCAGCAATTTTGAGCAGAAAAATCAATACTTTTTGGGGGTCCGATTTTTCAGCCTTTTTTCAGGTCCGCGGCTTACGTTTTTTTCGGTTTCTGGCTCAACTGACTCCTCGCGTTTTCTACCATTTAATCCATTCCTGGTGCCTTTTTTCTTCGTGTCTGCTATCTGCAGGCTATTCCCAGCAATTTTGAGCAGAAAAATCAATACTTTTTGGGGGTCCGATTTTTCAGCCTTTTTTCAGGTCCGCGGCTTACGTTTTTTTCGGTTTCTGGCTCAACTGACTCCTCGCGTTTTCTACCATTTAATCCATTCCTGGTGCCTTTTTTCTTCATGTCTGCTATCTGCAGGCTATTCCCAGCAATTTTGAGCAGAAAAATCTGTACTTTTTAGGGGGCCGATTTTTCAGCCTTTTTTCAGGTCCGCGGCTTACGTTTTTTTCGGTTTCTGGCTCAACTGACTCCTCGCGTTTTCTACCATTTAATCCATTCCTGGTGCCTTTTTTCTTCGTGTCTGCTATCTGCAGGCTATTCCCAGCAATTTTGAGCAGAAAAATCAATACTTTTTTGGGGTGCGATTTTTCAGCCTTTTTTCAGGTCCGCGGCTTACGTTTTTTCGATTTCTGGCTCAACTGACTCCTCGGGTTTTCTACCATGTAATCCATTCCCGGTGCCTTTTTTCTTCGTGTCTGCTATCTGCAGGCTATTCCCAGCAATTTTGAGCAGAAAAATCAATACTTTTTGGGGGTCCGATTTTTCAGCCTTTTTTCAGGTCCGCGGCTTACGTTTTTTTCGGTTTCTGGCTCAACTGACTCCTCGCGTTTTCTACCATTTAATCCATTCCTGGTGCCTTTTTTCTTCGTGTCTGCTATCTGCAGGCTATTCCCAGCAATTTTGAGCAGAAAAATCAATACTTTTTGGGGGTCCGATTTTTCAGCCTTTTTTCAGGTCCGCGGCTTACGTTTTTTCGGTTTCTGGCTCAACTGACTCCTCGCGTTTTCTACCATTTAATCCATTCCTGGTGCCTTTTTTCTTCGTGTCTGCTATCTGCAGGCTATTCCCAGCAATTGTGAGCAGAAAAATCTATACTTTTTGGGGGTCCGATTTTTCAGCCTTTTTTCAGGTCCGCGGCTTACGTTTTTTTCGGTTTCTGGCTCAACTGACTCCTCGCGTTTTCTACCATTTAATCCATTCCTGGTGCCTTTTTTCTTCGTGTCTGCTATCTGCAGGCTATTCCCAGCAATTGTGAGCACAAAAATCAATACTTTTTGGGGGTCCGATTTTTCAGCCTTTTTTCAGGTCCGCGGCTTACGTTTTTCTCGGTTTCTGGCTCAACTGACTCCTCGCGTTTTCTACCATTTAATCCATTCTTGGTGCCTTTTTTCTTCGTGTCTGCTATCTGCAGGCTATTCCCAGCAATTTTGAGCAGAAAAATCAATACTTTTTGGGGGTCTGATTTTTCAGCCTTTTTTCAGGTCCGCGGCTTACGTTTTTTTCGGTTTCTGGCTCAACTGACTCCTCGCGTTTTCTACCATTTAATCCATTCCTGGTGCCTTTTTTCTTCGTGTCTGCTATCTGCAGGCTATTCCCAGCAATTTTGAGCAGAAAAATCAATACTTTTTGGGGGTCCGATTTTTCAGCCTTTTTTCAGGTCCGCGGCTTACGTTTTTTTCGGTTTCTGGCTCAACTGACTCCTCGCGTTTTCTACCATTTAATCCATTCCTGGTGCCTTTTTTCTTCGTGTCTGCTATCTGCAGCCAATTCCCAGCAATTTTGAGCAGAAAAATCAATACTTTTTGGGGGGCCGATTTTTCAGCCTTTTTTCAGGTCCGCGGCTTACGTTTTTTTCGGTTTCTGGCTCAACTGACTCCTCGCGTTTTCTACCATGTAATCCATTCCTGGTGCCTTTTTTCTTCGTGTCTGCTATCTGCAGGCTATCGCCAGCAATTTTGAGCAGAAAAATCAATACTTTTTGGGGGTCCGATTTTTCAGCCTTTTTTCAGGTCCGCGGCTTACGTTTTTTCGGTTTCTGGCTCAACTGACTCCTCGCGTTTTCTACCATTTAATCCATTCCTGGTGCCTTTTTTCTTCGTGTCTGCTATCTGCAGGCTATTCCCAGCAATTTTGAGCAGAAAAATCAAGACTTTTTGGGGGTCCGATTTTTCAGCCTTTTTTCAGGTCCGCGGCTTACGTTTTTTTCGGTTTCTGGCTCAACTGACTCCTCGCGTTTTCTACCATTTAATCCATTCCTGGTGCCTTTTTTCTTCGTGTCTGCTATCTGCAGCCTATTCCCAGCAATTTTGAGCAGAAAAATCAATACTTTTTGGGGGTCCGATTTTTCAGCCGTTTTTCAGGTCCGCGGCTTACGTTTTTTTCGGTTTCTGGCTCAACTGACTCCTCACGTTTTCTACAATTTAATCCATTCCTGGTGCCTTTTTTCTTCGTGTCTGCTATCTGCAGGCTATTCCCAGCAATTTTGAGCAGAAAAATCAATACTTTTTGGGGGTCCGATTTTTCAGCCTTGTTTCAGGTCCGCGGCTTACGGTTTTTTCGGTTTCTGGCTCAACTGACTCCTCGCGTTTTCTACCATTTAATCCATTCCTGGTGCCTTTTTTCTTCGTGTCTGCTATCTGCAGGCTATTCCCAGCAATTGTGAGCAGAAAAATCAATACTTTTTGGGGGTCCGATTTTTCAGCCGTTTTTCTGGTCCGCGGCTTACGCTTTTTTCGGTTTCTGGCTCAACTGACTCCTCGCGTTTTCTACCATTTAATCCATTCCTGGTGCCTTTTTTCTTCGTGTCTGCTATCTGCAGGCTATTCCCAGCAATTTTGAGCAGAATAATCAATACTTTTTAGGGGTCCGATTTTTCAGCCTTTTTTCAGGTCCGCGGCTTACGTTTTTTCGGTTTCTTGCTCAACTGACTCCTCGCGTTTTCTACCATTTAATCCATTCCTGGTGCCTTTTTTCTTCGTGTCTGCTATCTGCAGGCTATTCCCAGCAATTTTGAGCAGAAAAATCAATACTTTTTGGGGGTCCGATTTTTCAGCCTTTTTTCAGGTCCGCGGCTTACGTTTTTTTCGGTTTCTGGCTCAACTGACTCCTCACGTTTTCTACCATTTAATCCATTCCTGGTGCCTTTTTTCTTCGTGTCTGCTATCTGCAGGCTATTCCCAGCAATTTTGAGCAGAAAAATCAATACTTTTTGGGGGTCCGATTTTTCAACCTTTTTTCAGGTCCGCGGCTTACGTTTTTTTCAGTTTCTGGCTCAACTGACTCCTCGCGTTTTCTACCATTTAATCCATTCCTGGTGCCTTTTTTCTTCGTGTCTGCTATCTGCAGGCTATTCCCAGCAATTTTGAGCAGAAAAATCAATACTTTTTGGGGATCCGATTTTTCAGCCGTTTTTCAGGTCCGCGGCTTACGTTTTTTTCGGTTTCTGGCTCAACTGACTCCTCGCGTTTTCTACCATTTAATCCATTCCTGGTGCCTTTTTTCTTCGTGTCTGCTATCTGCAGGCTATTCCCAGCAATTTTGAGCAGAAACATCAATACTTTTTGGGGGTCCGATTTTTCAGCCTTTTTTCAGGTCCGCGGCTTACGTTTTTTTCGGTTTCTGGCTCAACTGACTCCTCGCGTTTTCTACCATTTAATCCATTCCTGGTGCCTTTTTTCTTCGTGTCTGTTATCTGCAGGCTATTCCCAGCAATTTTGAGCAGAAAAATCAATACTTTTTGGGGGTCCGATTTTTCAGCCTTTTTTCAGGTCCGCGGCTTACGTTTTTTTCTGTTTCTGGCTCAACTGACTCCTCGCATTTTCTACCATTTAATCCATTCCTGGTGCCTTTTTTCTTCGTGTCTGCTATCTGCAGGCTATTCCCAGCAATTTTGAGCAGAAAAATCAATACTTCTTGGGGGTCCGATTTTTCAGCCTTTTTTCAGGTCCGCGGCTTACGTTTTTTTCGGTTTCTGGCTCAACTGACTCCTCGCGTTGTCTACCATTTAATCCATTCCTGGTGCCTTTTTTCTTCGTGTCTGCTATCTGCAGGCTATTCCCAGCAATTTTGAGCAGAAAAATCAATACTTTTTGGGGGTCCGATTTTTCAGCCTTTTTTCAGGTCCGCGGCTTACGTTTTTTTCGTTTTCTGGCTCAACTGACTCCTCGCGTTTTCTACCATTTAATCCATTCCTGGTGCCTTTTTTCTTCGTGTCTGCTATCTGCAGGCTATTCCCAGCAATTGTGAGCAGAAAAATGAATACTTTTTGGGGGTCCGATTTTTCAGCCTTTTTTCAGGTCCGCGGCTTACGTTTTTTTCGGTTTCTGGCTCAACTGACTCCTCGCGTTTTCTACCATTTCATCCATTCCTGGTGCCTTTTTTCTTCGTGTCTGCTATCTGCAGGCTATTCCCAGCAATTTTGAGCAGAAAAATCAATACTTTTTGGGGGTCCGATTTTTCAGCCTTTTTTCAGGTCCGCGGCTTACGTTTTTTTCGGTTTCTGGCTCAACTGACTCCTCGCGTTTTCTACCATTTAATCCATTCCTGGTGCCTTTTTTCTTCGTGTCTGCTATCTGCAGGCTATTCCCAGCTATTCTGAGCAGAAAAATCTATACTTTTTGGGGGTCCGATTTTTCAGCCTTTTTTCAGGTCCGCGGCTTACGTTTTTTTCGGTTTCTGGCTCAACTGACTCCTCGCGTTTTCTACCATTTCATCCATTCCTGGTGCCTTTTTTCTTCGTGTCTGCTATCTGCAGGCTATTCCCAGCAATTTTGAGCAGAAAAATCAATACTTTTTGGGGGTCCGATTTTTCAGCCTTTTTTCAGGTCCGCGGCTTACGTTTTTTTCGGTTTCTGGCTCAACTGACTCCTCGCGTTTTCTACCATTTAATCCATTCCTGGTGCCTTTTTTCTTCGTGTCTGCTATCTGCAGGCTATTCCCAGCAATTGTGAGCAGAAAAATCAATACTTTTTGGGGGTCCGATTTTTCAGCCTTTTTTCAGGTCCGCGGCTTACGTTTTTTTCGGTTTCTGGCTCAACTGACTCCTTGCGTTTTCTACCATTTAATCCATTCCTGGTGCCTTTTTTCTTCGTGTCTGCTATCTGCAGGCTATTCCCAGCAATTTTGAGCAGAAAAATCTGTACTTTTTAGGGGTCCGATTTTTCAGCCTTTTTTCAGGTCCGCGGCTTACGTTTTTTTCGGTTTCTGGCTCAACTGACTCCTCGCGTTTTCTACCATTTAATCCATTCCTGGTGCCTTTTTTCTTCGTGTCTGCTATCTGCAGGCTATCGCCAGCAATTTTGAGCAGAAAAATCAATACTTTTTGGGGGTCCGATTTTTCAGCCTTTTTTCAGGTCCGCGGCTTACGTTTTTTCGGTTTCTGGCTCAACTGACTCCTCGCGTTTTCTACCATTTAATCCATTCCTGGTGCCTTTTTTCTTCGTGTCTGCTATCTGCAGGCTATTCCCAGCAATTTTGAGCAGAAAAATCAATACTTTTTGGGGGTCCGATTTTTCAGCCTTTTTTCAGTTCCGCGGCTTACGTTTTTTTCGGTTTCTGGCTCAACTGACTCCTCGCGTTTTCTACCATTTAATCCATTCCTGGTGCCTTTTTTCTTCGTGTCTGTTATCTGCAGGCTATTCCCAGCAATTTTGAGCAGAAAAATCAATACTTTTTGGGGGTCCTATTTTTCAGCCTTTTTTCAGGTCCGCGGCTTACGTTTTTTTCGGTTTCTGGCTCAACTGACTCCTCACATTTTCTACCATTTAATCCATTCCTGGTGCCTTTTTTCTTCGTGTCTGTTATCTGCAGGCTATTCCCAGCAATTTTGAGCAGAAAAATCAATACTTTTTGGGGGTCCGATTTTTCAGCCTTTTTTCAGGTCCGCGGCTTACGTTTTTTTCGGTTTCTGGCTCAACTGACTCCTCGCGTTTTCTACCATTTAATCCATTCCTGGTGCCTTTTTTCTTCGTGTCTGCTATCTGCAGGCTATTCCCAGCAATTTTGAGCAGAAAAATCAATACTTTTTGGGGGTCCGATTTTTCAGCCTTTTTTCAGGTCCGCGGCTTACGTTTTTTTCGGTTTCTGGCTCAACTGACTCCTCGCGTTTTCTACCATTTAATCCATTCCTGGTGCCTTTTTTCTTCGTGTCTGCTATCTGCAGGCTTTTCCCAGCAATTTTGAGCAGAAAAATCAATACTTTTTGGGGGTCCGATTTTTCAGCCGTTTTTCAGGTCCGCGGCTTACGTTTTTTTCAGTTTCTGGCTCAACTGACTCCTCGCGTTTTCTACCATTTAATCCATTCCTGGTGCCTTTTTTCTTCGTGTCTGCTATCTGCAAGCTATTCCCAGCAATTGTGAGCAGAAAAATCAATACTTTTTGGGGGTCCGATTTTTCAGCCTTTTTTCAGGTCCGCGGCTTACGTTTTTTTCGGTTTCTGGCTCAACTGACTCCTCGCGTTTTCTACCATTTAATCCATTCCTGGTGCCTTTTTTCTTCGTGTCTGCTATCTGCAGGCTATTCCCAGCTATTCTGAGCAGAAAAATCTATACTTTTTGGGGGTCCGATTTTTCAGCCTTTTTTCAGGTCCGCGGCTTACGTTTTTTTCGGTTTCTGGCTCAACTGACTCCTCGCGTTTTCTACCATTTAATCCATACCTGGTGCCTTTTTTCTTCGTGTCTGCTATCTGCAGGCTATTCCCAGCAATTTTGAGCAGAAAAATCAATACTTTTTGGGGGTCCGATTTTTCAGCCTTTTTTCAGGTCCGCGGCTTACGTTTTTTTCGGTTTCTGGTTCAACTGACTCCTCGCGTTTTCTACCATTTAATCCATTCCTGGTGCCTTTTTTCTTCGTGTCTGCTATCTGCAGGCTATTCCCAGCAATTTTGAGCAGAAAAATCAATACTTTTTGGGGGTCCGATTTTTCAGCCTTTTTTCAGGTCCGCGGCTTACGTTTGTTTCGGTTTCTGGCTCAACTGACTCCTCGCGTTTTCTACCATTTAATCCATTCCTGGTGCCTTTTTTCTTCGTGTCTGCTATCTGCAGGCTATTCCCAGCAATTTTGAGCAGAAAAATCAATACTTTTTGGGGGTCCGATTTTTCAGCCGTTTTTCAGGTCCGCGGCTTACGTTTTTTGCGGTTTCTGGCTCAACTGACTCCTCGCGTTTTCTACCATTTAATCCATTCCTGGTGCCTTTTTTCTTCGTGTCTGCTATCTGCAGGCTATTCCCAGCAATTTTGAGCAGAAAAATCAATACTTTTTGGGGGTCCGATTGTTCAGCCGTTTTTCAGGTCCGCGGCTTACGTTTTTTTCGGTTTCTGGCTCCACTGACTCCTCGCGTTTTCTACCATTTAATCCATTCCTGGTGCCTTTTTTCTTCGTGTCTGCTATCTGCAGGCTATTCCCAGCAATTTTGAGCAGAAAAATCAATACTTTTTGGGGATCCGATTTTTCAGCCGTTTTTCAGGTCCGCGGCTTACGTTTTTTTCGGTTTCTGGCTCAACTGACTCCTCGCGTTTTCTACCATTTAATCCATTCCTGGTGCCTTTTTTCTTCGTGTCTGTTATCTGCAGGCTATTCCCAGCAATTTTGAGCAGAAAAATCAATACTTTTTGGGGGTCCGATTTTTCAGCCTTTTTTCAGGCCCGCGGCTTACGTTTTTTTCGGTTTCTGGCTCAACTGACTCCTCGCGTTTTCTACCATTTAATCCATTCCTGGTGCCTTTTTTCTTCGTGTCTGCTATCTGCAGGCTATCCCCAGCAATTTTGAGCAGAAAAATCAATACTTTTTGGGGGTCCGATTTTTCAGCCTTTTTTCAGGTCCGCGGCTTACGTTTTTATTCGGTTTCTGGCTCAACTGACTCCTCGCGTTTTCTACCATTTAATCCATTCCTGGTGCCTTTTTTCTTCGTGTCTGGTATCTGCAGGCTATTCCCAGCAATTTTGAGCAGAAAAATCAATACTTTTTGGGGGTCCGATTTTTCAGCCTTTTTTCAGGTCCGCGGCTTACGTTTTTTTCGGTTTCTGGCTCAACTGACTCCTCGCGTTTTCTACCATTTAATCCATTCCTGGTGCCTTTTTTCTTCGTGTCTGCTATCTGCAGGCTATTCCCAGCAATTTTGAGCAGAAAAATCTGTACTTTTTAGGGGGCCGATTTTTCAGCCTTTTTTCAGGTCCGTGGCTTACGTTTTTTTCGGTTTCTGGCTCAACTGACTCCTCGCGTTTTCTACCATTTAATCCATTCCCGGTGCCTTTTTTCTTCGTGTCTGCTATCTGCAGGCTATTCCCAGCAATTTTGAGCAGAAAAATCAATACTTTTTGGGGGTCCGATTTTTCAGCCTTTTTTCAGGTCCGCGGCTTATGTTTTTTTCGGTTTCTGGCTCAACTGACTCCTCGCGTTTTCTACCATTTAATCCATTCCTGGTGCCTTTTTTCTTCGTGTCTGCTATCTGCAGGCTATTCCCAGCTATTCTGAGCAGAAAAATCAATACTTTTTGGGGGTCCGATTTTTCAGCCTTTTTTCAGGTCCGCGGCTTACGTTTTTTTCGGTTTCTGGCTCAACTGACTCCTCGCGTTTTCTACCATTTAATCCATTCCTGGTGCCTTTTTTCTTCGTGTCTGCTATCTGCAGCCAATTCCCAGCAATTTTGAGCAGAAAAATCAGTACTTTTTGGGGGGCCGATTTTTCAGCCTTTTTTCAGGTCCGCGGCTTATGTTTTTTTCAGTTTCTGGCTCAACTGACTCCTTGCGTTTTCTACCATTTAATCCATTCCTGGTGCCTTTTTTCTTCGTGTCTGCTATCTGCAGCCCATTCCCAGCAATTGTGAGCAGAAAAATCAATACTTTTTGGGGGTCCGATTTTTCAGCCGTTTTTCAGGTCCGCGGCTTACGTTTTTTTTCGGTTTCTGGCTCAACTGACTCCTCGCGTTTTCTACCATTTAATCCATTCCTGGTGCCTTTTTTCTTCGTGTCTGCTATCTGCAGGCTATTCCCAGCAATTTTGAGCAGAAAAATCAATACTTTTTGGGGGTCCGATTTTTCAGCCTTTTTTCAGGTCCGCGGCTTACGTTTTTTTCGGTTTCTGGCTCAACTGACTCCTCGCGTTTTCTACCATTTAATCCATTCCTGGTGCCTTTTTTCTTCGTGTCTGCTATCTTCAGGCTATTCCCAGCAATTTTGAGCAGAAAAATCAATACTTTTTGGGGGTCCGATTTTTCAGCCTTTTTTCAGGTCCGCGGCTTACGTTTTTTTCGGTTTCTGGCTCAACTGACTCCTCGCGTTTTCTACCATTTAATCCATTCCTGGTGCCTTTTTTCTTCGTGTCTGCTATCTGCAGGCTATTCCCAGCAATTTTGAGCAGAAAAATCAATACTTCTTGGGGGTCCGATTTTTCAGCCTTTTTTCAGGTCCGCGGCTTACGTTTTTTTCGGTTTCTGGCTCAACTGACTCCTCACGTTTTCTACCATTTAATCCATACCTGGTGCCTTTTTTCTTCGTGTCTGCTATCTGCAGGCTATTCCCAGCAATTTTGAGCAGAAAAATCAATACTTTTTGGGGGTCCGATTTTTCAGCCTTTTTTCAGGTCCGCGGCTTACGTTTTTTTCGGTTTCTGGCTCAACTGACTCCTCGCGTTTTCTACCATTTAATCCATCCCTGGTGCCTTTTTTCTTCGTGTCTGCTATCTGCAGGCTATTCCCAGCAATTTTGAGCAGAAAAATCAATACTTTTTGGGGGACCGATTTTTCAGCCTTTTTTCAGGTCCGCGGCTTACGTTTTTTTCGGTTTCTGGCTCAACTGACTCCTCGCGTTTTCTACCATTTAATCCATTCCTGGTGCCTTTTTTCTTCGTGTCTGCTATCTGCAGGCTATTCCCAGCAATTTTGAGCAGAAAAATCAATACTTTTTGGGGGTCCGATTTTTCAGCCTTTTTTCAGGTCCGCGGCTTAGGTTTTTTTCGGTTTCTGGCTCAACTGACTCCTCACATTTTCTACCATTTAATCCATTCCTGGTGCCTTTTTTCTTCGTGTCTGTTATCTGCAGGCTATTCCCAGCAATTTTGAGCAGAAAAATCAATACTTTTTGGGGGTCCAATTTTTCAGCCTTTTTTCAGGTCCGCGGCTTACGTTTTTTTCGGTTTCTGGCTCAACTGACTCCTCGCGTTTTCTACCATTTAATCCATTCCTGGTGCCTTTTTTCTTCGTGTCTGCTATCTGTTGGCTATTCCCAGGTATTCTGAGCAGAAAAATCAATACTTTTTGGGGGTCCGATTTTTCAGCCTTTTTTCAGGTCCGCGGCTTACGTTTTTTTCGGTTTCTGGCTCAACTGACTCCTCGCGTTTTCTACCATGTAATCCATTCCTGGTGCCTTTTTTCTTCGTGTCTGCTATCTGCAGGCTATCGCCAGCAATTTTGAGCAGAAAAATCAATACTTTTTGGGGGTCCGATTTTTCAGCCTTTTTTCAGGTCCGCGGCTTACGTTTTTTCGGTTTCTGGCTCAACTGACTCCTCGCGTTTTCTACCATTTAATCCATTCCTGGTGCCTTTTTTCTTCGTGTCTGCTATCTGCAGGCTATTCCCAGCAATTTTGAGCAGAAAAATCAATACTTTTTGGGGGTCCGATTTTTCAGCCTTTTTTCAGGTCCGCGGCTTACGTTTTTTTCGGTTTCTGGCTCAACTGACTCCTCGCGTTTTCTACCATTTAATCCATTCCTGGTGCCTTTATTCTTCGTGTCTGCTATCTGCAGGCTATTCCCAGCAATTTTGAGCAGAAAAATCAATACTTCTTGGGGGTCCGATTTTTCAGCCTTTTTTCAGGTCCGCGGCTTACGTTTTTTTCGGTTTCTGGCTCAACTGACTCCTCGCGTTTTCTACCATTTAATCCATTCCCGGTGCCTTTTTTCTTCGTGTCTGCTATCTGCAGGCTATTCCCAGCAATTTTGAGCAGAAAAATCAATACTTTTTTGGGGTGCGATTTTTCAGCCGTTTTTCAGGTCCGCGGCTTACGTTTTTTTCGGTTTCTGGCTCAACTGACTCCTCGCGTTTTCTACCATGTAATCCATTCCTGGTGCCTTTTTTCTTCGTGTCTGCTATCTGCAGGCTATCCCCAGCAATTTTGAGCAGAAAAATCAATACTTTTTGGGGGTCCGATTTTTCAGCCTTTTTTCAGGTCTGCGGCTTACGTTTTTTTCGGTTTCTGGCTCAACTGACTCCTCGCGTTTTCTACCATTTAATCCATTCCTGGTGCCTTTTTTCTTCGTGTCTGCTATCTGCAGGCTATTCCCAGCAATTTTGAGCAGAAAAATCAATACTTTTTGGGGGTCCGATTTTTCAGCCTTTTTTCAGGTCCGCGGCTTACGTTTTTTTCGGTTTCTGGCTCAACTGACTCCTTGCGTTTTCTACCATGTAATCCATTCCTGGTGCCTTTTTTCTTCGTGTCTGCTATCTGCAGGCTATCCCCAGCAATTGTGAGCAGAAAAATCAATACTTTTTTGGGGTGCGATTTTTCAGCCTTTTTTCAGGTCCGCGGCTTACGTTTTTTCGATTTCTGGCTCAACTGACTCCTCGGGTTTTCTACCATGTAATCCATTCCTGGTGCCTTTTTTCTTCGTGTCTGCTATCTGCAGGCTATTCCCAGCAATTGTGAGCAGAAAAATCAGTACTTTTTAGGGGGCCGATTTTTCAGCCTTTTTTCAGGTCCGCGGCTTACGTTTTTTTCGGTTTCTGGCTCAACTGACTCCTCGCGTTTTCTACCATTTAATCCATTCCTGGTGCCTTTTTTCTTCGTGTCTGCTATCTGCAGGCTATTCCCAGCAATTTTGAGCAGAAAAATCAATACTTTTTGGGGGTCCGATTTTTAAGCCTTTTTTCAGGTCCGCGGCTTACGTTTTTTTCGGTTTCTGGCTCAACTGACTCCTCGCGTTGTCTACCATTTAATCCATTCCTGGTGCCTTTTTTCTTCGTGTCTGCTATCTGCAGGCTATTCCCAGCAATTTTGAGCAGAAAAATCAATACTTTTTGGGGGTCCGATTTTTCAGCCTTTTTTCAGGTCCGCGGCTTACGTTTTTTTCGGTTTCTGGCTCAACTGACTCCTCGCATTTTCTACCATTTAATCCATTCCTGGTGCCTTTTTTCTTCGTGTCTGCTATCTGCAGGCTATTCCCAGCAATTTTGAGCAGAAAAATCAATACTTTTTGGGGGTCCCGATTTTTCAGCCTTTTTTCAGGTCCGCGGCTTACGTTTTTTTCGGTTTCTGGCTCAACTGACTCCTCGCGTTTTCTACCATTTAATCCATTCCTGGTGCCTTTTTTCTTCGTGTCTGCTATCTGCAGGCTATTCCCAGCAATTTTGAGCAGAAAAATCTATACTTTTTGGGGGTCCGATTTTTCAGCCTTTTTTCAGGTCCGCGGCTTACGTTTTTTTCGGTTTCTGGCTCAACTGACTCCTCGCGTTTTCTACCATTTAATCCATTCCTGGTGCCTTTTTTCTTCGTGTCTGCTATCTGCAGGCTATTCCCAGCAATTTTGAGCAGAAAAATCAATACTTTTTGGGGGTCCGATTTTTCAGCCGTTTTTCAGGTCCGCGGCTTACGTTTTTTTCGGTTTCTGGCTCAACTGACTCCTCGCGTTTTCTACCATGTAATCCATTCCTGGTGCCTTTTTTCTTCGTGTCTGCTATCTGCAGGCTATTCCCAGCAATTTTGAGCAGAAAAATCAATACTTTTTGGGGGTCCGATTTTTCAGCCTTTTTTCAGGTCCGCGGCTTACGTTTTTTTCGGTTTCTGGCTCAACTGACTCCTCACGTTTTCTACCATTTAATCCATACCTGGTGCCTTTTTTCTTCGTGTCTGCTATCTGCAGGCTATTCCCAGCAATTTTGAGCAGAAAAATCAATACTTTTTGGGGGTCCGATTTTTCAGCCTTTTTTCAGGTCCGCGGCTTACGTTTTTTTCGGTTTCTGGCTCAACTGACTCCTCGCGTTTTCTACCATTTAATCCATTCCTGGTGCCTTTTTTCTTCGTGTCTGCTATCTGCAGGCTATTCCCAGTAATTTTGAGCAGAAAAATCAATACTTTTTAGGGGTCCGATTTTTCAGCCTTTTTTCAGGTCCGCGGCTTACGTTTTTTTCGGTTTCTGGCTCAACTGACTCCTCACGTTTTCTACCATTTAATCCATACCTGGTGCCTTTTTTCTTCGTGTCTGCTATCTGCAGGCTATTCCCAGCAATTTTGAGCAGAAAAATCAATACTTTTTGGGGGTCCGATTTTTCAGCCTTTTTTCAGGTCCGCGGCTTACGTTTTTTTCGGTTTCTGGCTCAACTGACTCCTTGCGTTTTCTACCATGTAATCCATTCCTGGTGCCTTTTTTCTTCGTGTCTGCTATCTGCAGGCTATCCCCAGCAATTTTGAGCAGAAAAATCAATACTTTTTGGGGGTCCGATTTTTCAGCCTTTTTTCAGGTCCGCGGCTTACGTTTTTTCGGTTTCTGGCTCAACTGACTCCTCGCGTTTTCTACCATTTAATCCATTCCTGGTGCCTTTTTTCTTCGTGTCTGCTATCTGCAGGCTATTCCCAGCAATTGTGAGCAGAAAAATCAATACTTTTTGGGGGTCCGATTTTTCAGCCTTTTTTCAGGTCCGCGGCTTACGTTTTTTTCGGTTTCTGGCTCAACTGACTCCTCGCGTTTTCTACCATTTTATCCATTCCTGGTGCCTTTTTCCTTCGTGTCTGCTATCTGCAGGCTATTCCCAGCAATTTTGAGCAGAAAAATCAATACTTTTTGGGGGTCCGATTTTTCAGCCTTTTTTCAGGTCCGCGGCTTACGTTTTTTTCGGTTTCTGGCTCAACTGACTCCTCGCGTTTTCTACCATTTAATCCATTCCTGGTGCCTTCTTTCTTCGTGTCTGCTATCTGCAGGCTATTCCCAGCAGTTTTGAGCAGAAAAATCAATACTTTTTGGGGGTCCGATTTTTCAGCCTTTTTTCAGGTCCGCGGCTTACGTTTTTTTCGGTTTCTGGCTAACTGACTCCTCGCGTTTTCTACCATTTAATCCATTCCTGGTGCCTTTTTTCTTCGTGTCTGCTATCTGCAGGCTATTCCCAGCAATTTTGAGCAGAGAAATCTGTACTTTTTAGGGGGCCGATTTTTCAGCCTTTTTTCAGGTCCGCGGCTTACGTTTTTTTCGGTTTCTGGCTCAACTGACTCCTCGCGTTTTCTACCATTTAATCCATTCCTGGTGCCTTTTTTCTTCGTGTCTGCTATCTGCAGGCTATTCCCAGCAATTTTGAGCAGAAAAATCAATACTTTTTGGGGGTCCGATTTTTCAGCCTTTTTTCAGGTCCGCGGCTTACGTTTTTTTCGGTTTCTGGCTCAACTGACTCCTCGCGTTTTCTACCATTTAATCCATTCCTGGTGCCTTTTTTCTTCGTGTCTGCTATCTGCAGGCTATTCCCAGCAATTGTGAGCAGAAAACTCAATACTTTTTGGGGGTCCGATTTTTCAGCCTTTTTTCAGGTCCGCGGCTTACGTTTTTTTCGGTTTCTGGCTCAACTGACTCCTCGCGTTTTCTACCATTTAATCCATTCCTGGTGCCTTTTTTCTTCGTGTCTGCTATCTGCAGGCTATTCCCAGCAATTTTGAGCAGAAAAATCAATACTTTTTGGGGGTCCGATTTTTCAGCCTTTTTTCAGGTCCGCGGCTTACGTTTTTTTCGGTTTCTGGTTCAACTGACTCCTCGCGTTTTCTACCATTTAATCCATTCCTGGTGCCTTTTTTCTTCGTGTCTGCTATCTGCAGGCTATTCCCAGCTATTCTGAGCAGAAAAATCAATACTTTTTGGGGGTCCGATTTTTCAGCCTTTTTTCAGGTCCGCGGCTTACGTTTTTTTCGGTTTCTGGCTCAACTGACTCCTCACGTTTTCTACCATTTAATCCATACCTGGTGCCTTTTTTCTTTGTGTCTGCTATCTGCAGGCTATTCCCAGCAATTTTGAGCAGAAAAATCAATACTTTTTGGGGGTCCGATTTTTCAGCCTTTTTTCAGGTCCGCGGCTTACGTTTTTTTCGGTTTCTGGCTCAACTGACTCCTCGCGTTTTCTACCATTTAATCCATTCCTGGTGCCTTTTTTCTTCGTGTCTGCTATCTGCAGGCTATTCCCAGCAATTGTGAGCAGAAAAATCAATACTTTTTGGGGGTCCGATTTTTCAGCCTTTTTTCAGGTCCGCGGCTTACGTTTTTTTCGGTTTCTGGCTCAACTGACTCCTTGCGTTTTCTACCATGTAATCCATTCCTGGTGCCTTTTTTCTTCGTGTCTGCTATCTGCAGGCTATTCCCAGCAATTTTGAGCAGAAAAATCAATACTTTTTGGGGGTCCGATTTTTCAGCCTTTTTTCAGGTCCGCGGCTTACGTTTTTTTCGGTTTCTGGCTCAACTGACTCCTCGCGTTTTCTACCATTTAATCCATTCCTGGTGCCTTTTTTCTTCGTGTCTGCTATCTGCAGGCTATTCCCAGCAATTTTGAGCAGAAAAATCAATACTTTTTGGGGGTCCGATTTTTCAGCCTTTTTTCAGGTCCGCGGCTTACGTTTTTTTCGGTTTCTGGCTCAACTGCCTCCTCGCGTTTTCTACCATTTAATCCATTCCTGGTGCCTTTTTTCTTCGTGTCTGCTATCTGCAGGCTATTCCCAGCAATTTTGAGCAGAAAAATCAATACTTCTTGGGGGTCCGATTTTTCAGCCTTTTTTCAGGTCCGCGGCTTACGTTTTTTTCGGTTTCTGGCTCAACTGACTCCTCGCGTTTTCTACCATTTAATCCATTCCTGGTGCCTTTTTTCTTCGTGTCTGCTATCTGCAGCCTATTCCCAGCAATTTTGAGCAGAAAAATCAATACTTTTTGGGGGTCCGATTTTTCAGCCTTTTTTCAGGTCCGCGGCTTATGTTTTTTTCGGTTTCTGGCTCAACTGACTCCTCGCGTTTTCTACCATGTAATCCATTCCCGGTGCCTTTTTTCTTCGTGTCTGCTACCTGCAGGCTATTCCCAGCAATTTTGAGCAGAAAAATCAGTACTTTTTGGGGGTCCGATTTTTCAGCCTTTTTTCAGGTCCGCGGCTTACGTTTTTTTCGGTTTCTGGCTCAACTGACTCCTCGCGTTTTCTACCATTTAATCCATTCCTGGTGCCTTTTTTCTTCGTGTCTGCTATCTGCAGGCTATTCCCAGCAATTTTGAGCAGAAAAATCAATACTTTTTGGGGGTCCGATTTTTCAGCCTTTTTTCAGGTCCGCGGCTTACGTTTTTTTCAGTTTCTGGCTCAACTGACTCCTCGCGTTTTCTACCATTTAATCCATTCCTGGTGCCTTTTTTCTTCGTGTCTGCTATCTGCAGGCTATTCCCAGGTATTCTGAGCAGAAAAATCAATACTTTTTGGGGGTCCGATTTTTCAGCCTTTTTTCAGGTCCGCGGCTTACGTTTTTTTCGGTTTGTGGCTCAACTGACTCCTCGCGTTTTCTACCATTTAATCCATTCCTGGTGCCTTTTTTCTTCGTGTCTGCTATCTGCAGGCTATTCCCAGCAATTTTGAGCAGAAAAATCAATACTTTTTGGGGGTCCGATTTTTCAGCCTTTTTTCAGGTCCGCGGCTTACGTTTTTTCGGTTTCTGCCTCAACTGACTCCTCGCGTTTTCTACCATTTAATCCATTCCTGGTGCCTTTTTTCTTCGTGTCTGCTATCTGCAGGCTATTCCCAGCAATTTTGAGCAGAAAAATCAATACTTTTTGGGGGTCCGATTTTTCAGCCTTTTTTCAGGTCCGCGGCTTACGTTTTTTTCGGTTTCTGGCTCAACTGACTCCTCGCGTTTTCTACCATTTAATCCATTCCTGGTGCCTTTTTTCTTCGTGTCTGCTATCTGCAGGCTATTCCCAGCAATTGTGAGCAGAAAAATCAATACTTTTTGGGGGTCTGATTTTTCAGCCTTTTTTCAGGTCCGCGGCTTACGTTTTTTTCGGTTTCTGGCTCAACTGACTCCTCGCGTTTTCTACCATTTAATCCATTCCTGGTGCCTTTTTTCTTCGTGTCTGCTATCTGCAGGCTATTCCCAGCAATTTTGAGCAGAAAAATCAATACTTTTTGGGGGTCCGATTTTTCAGCCTTTTTTCAGGTCCGCGGCTTACGTTTTTTTCGGTTTCTGGCTCAACTGACTCCTTGCGTTTTCTACCATGTAATCCATTCCTGGTGCCTTTTTTCTTCGTGTCTGCTATCTGCAGGCTATCCCCAGCAATTGTGAGCAGAAAAATCAATACTTTTTTGGGGTGCGATTTTTCAGCCTTTTTTCAGGTCCGCGGCTTACGTTTTTTTCGGTTTCTGGCTCAACTGACTCCTCGCGTTTTCTACCATTTAATCCATTCCTGGTGCCTTTTTTCTTCATGTCTGCTATCTGCAGGCTATTCCCAGCAATTTTGAGCAGAAAAATCAATACTTTTTAGGGGGCCGATTTTTCAGCCTTTTTTCAGGTCCGCGGCTTACGTTTTTTTCGGTTTCTGGCTCAACTGACTCCTCGCGTTTTCTACCATTTAATCCATTCCTGGTGCCTTTTTTCTTTGTGTCTGTTATCTGCAGGCTATTCCCAGCAATTTTGAGCAGAAAAATCAATACTTTTTGGGGGTCCGATTTTTCAGCCTTTTTTCAGGTCCGCGGCTTACGTTTTTTTCGGTTTCTGGCTCAACTGACTCCTCGCGTTTTCTACCATTTAATCCATACCTGGTGCCTTTTTTCTTCGTGTCTGCTATCTGCAGGCTATTCCCAGCAATTTTGAGCAGAAAAATCAATACTTTTTGGGGGTCCGATTTTTCAGCCGTTTTTCAGGTCCGCGCCTTATGTTTTTTTCGGTTTCTGGCTCAACTCACTCCTCGCGTTTTCTACCATGTAATCCATTCCCGGTGCCTTTTTTCTTCGTGTCTGCTATCTGCAGGCTATTCCCAGCAATTTTGAGCAGAAAAATCAGTACTTTTTGGGGGTCCGATTTTTCAGCCTTTTTTCAGGTCCGCGGCTTACGTTTTTTTCGGTTTCTGGCTCAACTGACTCCTCGCGTTTTCTACCATTTAATCCATTCCTGGTGCCTTTTTTCTTCGTGTCTGCTATCTGCAGGCTATTCCCAGCAATTTTGAGCAGAAAAATCAATACTTTTTGGGGATCCGATTTTTCAGCCGTTTTTCAGGTCCGCGGCTTACGTTTTTTTCGGTTTCTGGCTCAACTGACTCCTCGCGTTTTCTACCATTTAATCCATTCCTGGTGCCTTTTTTCTTCGTGTCTGCTATCTGCAGCCTATTCCCAGCAATTTTGAGCAGAAAAATCAATACTTTTTGGGGGTCCGATTTTTCAGCCTTTTTTCAGGTCCGCGGCTTACGTTTTTTTCGGTTTCTGGCTCAACTGACTCCTAGCGTTTTCTACCATTTAATCCATTCCTGGTGCCTTTTTTCTTCGTGTCTGCTATCTGCAGGCTATTCCCAGCAATTTTGAGCAGAAAAATCAATACTTCTTGGGGGTCCGATTTTTCAGCCTTTTTTCAGGTCCGCGGCTTACGTTTTTTTCGGTTTCTGGCTCAACTGACTCCTCGCGTTTTCTACCATTTAATCCATTCCTGGTGCCTTTTTTCTTCGTGTCTGCTATCTGCAAGCTATTCCCAGCAATTGTGAGCAGAAAAATCAATACTTTTTGGGGGTCCGATTTTTCAGCCTTTTTTCAGGTCCGCGGCTTACGTTTTTTTCGGTTTCTGGCTCAACTGACTCCTCGCGTTTTCTACCATTTAATCCATTCCTGGTGCCTAGGAATTAGCAATTTTGAGCAGAAAAATCAATACTTTTGGGGGTCCGATTTTTCAGCTTTTTTCAGGTCCGCGGCTTACGTTTTTTCGGTTTCTGGCTCATCTGACTCCTCGCGTTTTCTACCATTTAATCCATTCCTGGTGCCTTTTTTCTTCGTGTCTGCTATCTGCAGGCTATCCCCAGCAATTTTGAGCAGAAAAATCAATACTTTTTGGGGGTCCGATTTTTCAGCCTTTTTTCAGGTCCGCGGCTTAGGTTTTTTTCGGTTTCTGGCTCAACTGACTCCTCACGTTTTCTACCATTTAATCCATTCCTGGTGCCTTTTTTCTTCGTGTCTGTTATCTGCAGGCTATTCCCAGCAATTTTGAGCAGAAAAATCAATACTTTTTGGGGGTCCGATTTTTCAGCCTTTTTTCAGGTCCGCGGCTTACGTTTTTTTCGGTTTGTGGCTCAACTGACTCCTCGCGTTTTCTACCATTTAATCCATTCCTGGTGCCTTTTTTCTTCGTGTCTGCTATCTGCAGGCTATTCCCAGCAATTTTGAGCAGAAAAATCAATACTTTTCGCGTTTTCTACCATTTAATCCATTCCTGGTGCCTTTTTTCTTCGTGTCTGCTATCTGCAGGCTATTCCCAGCAATTGTGAGCAGAAAAATCCATACTTTTTGGGGGTCCAATTTTTCAGCCTTTTTTCAGGTCCCCGGCTTACGTATTTTTCGGTTTCTGGCTCAACTGACTCCTCGCGTTTTCTACCATGTAATCCATTCCTGGTGCCTTTTTTCTTCGTGTCTGCTATCTGCAGGCTATCGCCAGCAATTTTGAGCAGAAAAATCAATACTTTTTGGGGGTCCGATTTTTCAGCCTTTTTTCAGGTCCGCGGCTTACGTTTTTTCGGTTTCTGGCTCAACTGACTCCTCGCGTTTTCTACCATTTAATCCATTCCTGGTGCCTTTTTTCTTCGTGTCTGCTATCTGCAGGCTATTCCCAGCAATTTTGAGCAGAAAAATCAATACTTCTTGGGGGTCCGATTTTTCAGCCTTTTTTCAGGTCCGCGGCTTACGTTTTTTTCGGTTTCTGGCTCAACTGACTCCTCGCGTTTTCTACCATTTAATCCATTCCTGGTGCCTTTTTTCTTCGTGTCTGCTATCTGCAGGCTATTCCCAGCAATTTTGAGCAGAAAAATCAATACTTTTTAGGGGGCCGATTTTTCAGCCTTTTTTCAGGTCCGCGGCTTACGTTTTTTTCGGTTTCTGGCTCAACTGACTCCTCGCGTTTTCTACCATTTAATCCATTCCTGGTGCCTTTTTTCTTCGTGTCTGCTATCTGCAGGCTATTCCCAGCAATTGTGAGCAGAAAAATCAATACTTTTTGGGGGTCCGATTTTTCAGCCTTTTTTCAGGTCCGCGGCTTACGTTTTTTTCGGTTTCTGGCTCAACTGACTCCTCGCGTTTTCTACCATTTAATCC
This sequence comes from Albula glossodonta, assembly GCA_019788955.1. Taxonomy (NCBI): domain Eukaryota; kingdom Metazoa; phylum Chordata; class Actinopteri; order Albuliformes; family Albulidae; genus Albula; species Albula glossodonta. Next base: position 3,099 of record JAFBMS010002797.1, on the reverse strand, counting down.
ATTCCTGGTGCCTTTTTTCTTCGTGTCTGCTATCTGCAGGCTATTCCCAGCAATTTTGAGCAGAAAAATCAGTACTTTTTGGGGGTCCGATTTTTCAGCCTTTTTTCAGGTCCGCGGCTTACGTTTTTTTCGGTTTCTGGCTCAACTGACTCCTCGCATTTTCTACCATTTAATCCATTCCTGGTGCCTTTTTTCTTCGTGTCTGCTATCTGCAGGCTATTCCCAGCAATTTTGAGCAGAAAAATCTGTACTTTTTAGGGGGCCGATTTTTCAGCCTTTTTTCAGGTCCGCGGCTTACGTTTTTTTCGGTTTCTGGCTCAACTGACTCCTCACGTTTTCTACCATTTAATCCATTCCTGGTGCCTTTTTTCTTCGTGTCTGTTATCTGCAGGCTATTCCCAGCAATTTTGAGCAGAAAAATCAATACTTTTTGGTATTCCGATTTTTCAGCCTTTTTTCAGGTCCGCGGCTTACGTTTTTTTCGGTTTCTGGCTCAACTGACTCCTCGCGTTTTCTACCATTTAATCCATTCCTGGTGCCTTTTTTCTTTGTGTCTGCTATCTGCAGGCTATTCCCAGCAATTTTGAGCAGAAAAATCAATACTTTTTGGGGGTCCGATTTTTCAGCCTTTTTTCAGGTCCGCGGCTTACGTTTTTTTCGGTTTCTGGCTCAACTGACTCCTCGCGTTTTCTACCATTTAATCCTTTCCTGGTGCCTTTTTTCTTCGTGTCTGCTATCTGCAGGCTATTCCCAGGTATTCTGAGCAGAAAAATCAATACTTTTTGGGGGTCCGATTTTTCAGCCTTTTTTCAGGTCCGCGGCTTACGTTTTTTCCGGTTTCTGGCTCAACTGACTCTTCGCGGTTTCTCCCATTTAATCCATTCCTGGTGCCTTTTCTCTTCGTGTCTGCTATCTGCAGGCTATTCCCAACAATTTTGAGCAGAAAAATCAATACTTTTTAGGGGTCCGATTTTTCACACTGTTTTCAGGTCCGCGGCTTACGTTTTTTTCGGTTTCTGGCTCAACTGACTCCTCGCGTTTTATCCCATTTAATCCATTCCTGGTGCCTTTTTTCTTCGTGTCTGCTATCTGCAGCCCATTCCCAGCAATTGTGAGCAGAAAAATCAATACTTTTTGGGGGTCCGATTTTTCAGCCTTTTTTCAGGTCCGTGGCTTACGTTTTTTTCGGTTTCTGGCTCAACTGACTCCTCGCGTTTTCTCCCATTTAATCCATTCCTGGTGCCTTTTTTCTTCGTGTCTGCTATCTGCAGGCTATTCCGAGCAATTCTGAGGAGAAAAATCAATACTTTTTAGGGATCCGATTTTTCACACTTTTTTCAGGTCCGCGGCTTATGTTTTTTTCGGTTTCTGGCTCAACTGACTCCTCGCGTTTTCTCCCATTTAATCCATTCCTGGTGCTTTTTTTCTTCGTGTCTGCTATCTGCAGGCTATTCCCAACAATATTGAGCAGAAAAATCCATACTTTTTAGTGGTCCGATTTTTCACACTTTTTTCAGGTCCGCGGCTTACGTTTTTTTCGGTTTCTGGCTCAACTGACTCCTCGCGTTTTCTCCCATTTAATCCATTCCTGGTGCCTTTTTTCTTCGTGTCTGCTATCTGCAGGCTATTCCCAGCAATTGTGAGCACAAAAATCAATACTTTTTGGGGGTCCGATTTTTCAGCCTTTTTTCAGGTCCGCGGCTTACGTTTTTCTCGGTTTCTGGCTCAACTGACTCCTCGCGTTTTCTACCATTTAATCCATTCTTGGTGCCTTTTTTCTTCGTGTCTGCTATCTGCAGGCTATTCCCAGCAATTTTGAGCAGAAAAATCAATACTTTTTGGGGGTCCGATTTTTCAGCCTTTTTTCAGGTCTGCGGCTTACGTTTTTTCGGTTTCTGGCTCAACTGACTCCTCGCATTTTCTACCATTTAATCCATTCCTGGTGCCTTTTTTCTTCGTGTCTGCTATCTGCAGGCTATTCCCAGCAATTTTGAACAGAAAAATCAATACTTTTTGGGGGTCCGATTTTTCAGCCTTTTTTCAGGTCCGCGGCTTACGTTTTTTTCGGTTTCTGGCTAACTGACTCCTCGCGTTTTCTACCATTTAATCCATTCCTGGTGCCTTTTTTCTTCGTGTCTGCTATCTGCAGGCTATTCCCAGCAATTTTGAGCAGAAAAACCAATACTTTTTGGGGGGCCGATTTTTCAGCCTTTTTTCAGGTCCGCGGCTTATGTTTTTTTCGGTTTCTGGCTCAACTGACTCCTCGCGTTTTCTACCATTTAATCCATTCCTGGTGCCTTTTTTTTTCGTGTCTGCTATCTGCAGGCTATCCACAGCAATTTTGAGCAGAAAAATCAATACTTTTTGGGGGTCCGATTTTTCAGCCTTTTTTCAGGTCCGCGGCTTACGTTTTTTCGGTTTCTGTCTCAACTGACTCCTCGCGTTTTCTACCATTTAATCCATTCCTGGTGCCTTTTTTCTTCGTGTCTGCTATCTGCAGGCTATTCCCAGCAATTCTGAGCAGAAAAATCAATACTTTTTGGGGGTCCGATTTTTCAGCCTTTTTTCAGGTCCGCGGCTTACGTTTTTTTCGGTTTCTGGCTCAAATGACTCCTCACGTTTTCTACCATTTAATCCATTCCTGGTGCCTTTTTTCTTCGTGTCTGCTATCTGCAGGCTATTCCCAGCAATTTTGAGCAGAAAAATCAATACTTTTTGGGGGTCCGATTTTTCAGCCGTTTTTCAGGTCCGCGGCTTACGTTTTTTTCGGTTTCTGGCTCAACTGACTCCTCGCGTTTTCTACCATGTAATCCATTCCTGGTGCCTTTTTTCTTCATGTCTGCTATCTGCAGGCTATTCCCAGCAATCTTGAGCAGAAAAATCAGTACTTTTTGGGGGGCCGATTTTTCAGCCTTCTTTCAGGTCCGCGGCTTACGTTTTTTTCGGTTTCTGGCTCAACTGACTCCTCGCGTTTTCTACCATTTTATCCATTCCTGGTGCCTTTTTTCTTCGTGTCTGCTATCTGCAGGCTATTCCCAGCAATTTTGAGCAGAAAAATCTGTACTTTTTAGGGGGCCGATTTTTCAGCCTTTTTTCAGG
>JAFBMS010002796.1:0-24367 GCA_019788955.1 Albula glossodonta | reverse complement strand
GCCATTTCTTCTGTACTTAGCTGTCTCTCTCTCTCTCTCTCTCTCTCTCTCTCTCTCTCTCTCTTTGTCTCTCTCTCTCTTCCTCTCTTTCTCTGACCCCTCCAGGCGTATCACACTGCAATAAGTTTGGGAAGTCAATCCTTCAGTGCCGTTCAAATTGTGAATACGTGTTTGGATGACTACTGTGGCATGTTCCATGAGTGACAGGTTGATTGAGTGGTGTTGATGTGTGTTTTTGCCAGGAGAGGTTACTTAAGGTTGGGCAGGTAATGAAGCCTTAAAATTTTGGAAAGAAAAAGTTGGGTACTGGGAGAATTGGAAATTCAAAACTAAATTTGCCCCTTCCAAATGAACCACACTAAGGTGCACATCTAAATCACGTTACCGCCGCCCCCCCCCCATGATACAGAATTTACAGCACTCACTAGTTAAATGAAGAGCAATTTACCAGTATAAACTCCTCTAAAAAGAACCTATTGCACATCTTCACATTCTATTCCCTGTACTGTCATAGAGGCAGTTGCTGGGTTAGGAAATATTGGCAGGATTTGCTTTCCAGATGACATGTTTATCTGCCAAAAGCAGCCTTTGAGCTACTATTAGGGGATGTTGAAAACCTACCTTTATTTTATAATTACCCTACGCCTGTTTTTGACTGTAATGCATGACTAACAAGCATACCAATTTCAATGAAAATCTCCAACAAGCAGCTCATTCCTCTTTACTTGATTGCTTTTATGGTAGCTTGGTTTGTTGATTTTAGAAAATGCTGTAGTTACGAGAGAAAATATTTCTTAAGTAAAAAAAAAGGTACACAAAGGTAATGGTATTACGTTAGACACAAGTAAGAAAAGCATTGGCAGTCTTGTACGTCAGAGAAAGCCCTAGCACTGTTATCTACACATTGTAAGGGTGATGCAGTGATGTCACTGTGGTGCAGAAGATTGGGGTTTGATTGCAGGCAGGTCTATATTGATTACACCACCAGTCTGCTTGTTACATCGGTGTAGGATCATTACAATGTAATATAAGTACAATCCAGTTTTGGAGTTGGTTAGCAGCAACCTTTTAAGCACAATGAGTTAATCCATTGCGAAAATATCTATAGCAACTGACATGTGTTCAATTAAGAAATAATAAACTTGTTTATACATAATGTGCTGTGCTCTCTTCTTTCTGGGTCAAATCCATCCTATGATGATATTGCAGGTAATGAGAAAAGTGTAAGTGAGACATTTTATTTTTTCTCATTTGTTTGACTCAGTTTGCTGGATTGTATATAAAAAATAGCTATAAAATGCTGGTGGCCTTTGAAGATTTTGTAAAGACGGGAGTGGGAAGTATCCTTCCAGTATAAACAGAGAAAGATATACAGTATATGTGTCTCAGATTTCATTTCTGTTTGAAGTCTCCTCTGGGCTGTGCCAATTACCTCCTATCAAGGATTAGACCAGGGAACGAGGAGAGACGGATTGACAGAGGACAGAGTAGGGAGAAAAGAGTGAACGAGAAAGTGGAGAGCAGGAAAGAAAAGAGAAAGATTGAGCAGGACAAGATGTGGAGAAAAAGCTAAAAGGGGTAGGACAGAAGAAAACAGATGTTCTGTAAAAAAATATTCTCAGGAATGCAGTGCTACATTTTTTCAGCAAGCAAACAAAATTGGCTTTTTGCAATTGATAGTATATATTATTAACTTCATAATTGTTCAAGTGCTAATTGTTTGACTTATTTTATAACAGACATTTTTACAAAAGGAGCTCATATAAGAGCCTCTTGGTAAGATTGGCTTTTAATTATTTACTGTGAAATGATATGCTCAAGACCACACCTGTACAGGTATCTTTACAGTGACCAATAAAAAGCGTCTGGCAATCTGAGTTCTGCTCTGAACCACCTCTGGGGTATAATGGCAGACACATGCCACCCACAGTGTGCTACTGCTAGATATGCTCATGAAAGTTTGAGTATATTTATTGCAGTTCTCAGGTTATTTCTTGGGCTTTCTCCTCCTGCAGTGACATTTCTTACAAACGCCTTAAAAAACTCACCACTTGCCCTCACAACCCAAATCCCAATTGCCCCTCTCCAAAAGCTCAAAAGATGTAACATGACTCTAGGTGACCCCAAATCAAAATTCCAATCCTGTACCCCCTTGCATCTGGAGCACAGAATAGAAATGTGCCCCTGCTGGCTATCTTTCACCACTGCTATGTACAGAGCTCTAAAAACCAGACTGGCTACGAAACTAAATAACGACTGGTGAACACAGCAGCATAAATCATGCATCAAAAGAAAGAGCTTGAAACTTTACAATGCTAGTAACAATGGGAAAGGGGTCTGGGTCCATCCTCAGCATACCGAGAGCAAAGTGATATTTCTTGTGCTATGTTACAGTGCGCTGTGTATCAGCAGGTTGAATGGTACCTCAGGGATTTGTTGAGCATACGGTTGATTGTGGAAGATGGGGGCGTTGTCGTTGACATCTATAATCTGGATGTTCACGGTGTCTTTCACCACCTGGATAAGCACAGAAAACAGTGAATCAGTCTGTGACATACTGCATGGGGTCAGTGTTCAGTTTGTAGGGTGTTATACAGAGGGTGTGCATGTATGTGTGAGATACCGTAGGTTGTCAGTGCATCATTAATGCAAAAAGTGAGTCAGTGTGTGAGATACTACAGGCAGTCGGTCAGTTTCTGAGGTATTTTAGGGAATGAGTGTGTAAGCATGTGAGGTATTTTAGGAGTCAGTGTTTGAATATGGGAAGTATTTTAGGAGTCAGTGTGTGAGCATGTGAGGTAATTTAGGAATCATGATGTTCAGTTACAGCTCATGTAATGCATACCAATGCAAATGTCAATGTCTGTGGTATTTCAGGAAGCAGTCTATTAGTATGTGAGATGTTGTAGGAAGTGAGTCAGTGTGTTTGAGGAAGAGAGTAAGAGTGACGGTATGTGAGGTATTTTAGAAGTCTGTGTGAGATTGTGAGAGGACAAGCTGGGATGGTGTGCAACACTTACTGCCTGATGGTCACTGACTGAAAATTCCACTTGCATCTCAGATTTAGTCTGCAAAAAAGGCAATCTTTGTTAGAATAACAAACAACAAGTCAGGTTATTAAAATGTAAAAATATGGATAAATCATGAAAATGTTTCAGAACTTTAATTAAATTAACGCAGAAGTTTAGGTTGTTGCGGTGTAGTTACAATATATGCAGTGAATTAGTGCTCTCAAAATTGGAACATTAGGATCGTGGAATTGCAGTTAATTGTCGGCCTAGGTCTACAGTGGCCTTCCCAGGTCCAGCCTTTTTCCCACTGCTCTGCCACTTTGCCGGCCGGTCAGGACCTTGGACAGCAGAGGTGAGGAAAGCCCTGCTGCACAGCCCAGAGAGTGGCAATGGGAAGAGTTCACACACTCAGCCTCACCTGCAGCTAATGAAGAATCACAGCTGCCACCACTCCACTGCAATCAGCTGGGGGCTTAAAAGAACAGTCAGGGAGAAACATGTTCATGTTCTCCAGACTGTACAACTGACTACTGACTCTGTTTGATTGTCCCCTTTGCCTGAATAACTGACTACTGACTCTGTTTGATTGTCCCCTTTGCTTTCTTCATGTTCCAATTTCCCTGGTGGTCCCAGCATTTTTGTTGTTCTCTTGAAAATATCATCTTTCCAGTTTTGTGCATGAGTTCCATGCTAAAATACAAGGCCATGCTAGGCTGCTAAGGTTCCAAACTAAGGCTGGTATGTTTTTGTGCGCCCTGCCAATACCATTACTCCATATGTACTGCCACACTGCTCGCACAGTGATGACAGAAAATTATACATATTTTTCATCTTCAGTTTAAGCAGATAATTGTGTGGGGGAGGGATATGCAAACAGTAGGGTAGAAGGGATTGGTATATTAAAATGACCAATCCTGGACATCAAAACTGGTGCCAATTTCATACAGTTTGATTTTGTGTACATTTCCTACATTAGCATACAATTGATGTTACATACAAACAATTATAATAATCTTTGCCAGTAAAAGCCTAAACAGATCCACGTTGAAGTGCCCCATGGTCTGTACTCTGTCACCCACACACGTTTAATACCTGAGGCCCATGGCTATATCTGGGGTGATGCAGCAGTAGTTGGACTATTTAGCTCTTTGTTATTTCTATTTTTTCACAGCTAATATGTTGTTCCAGTGAGGATTAAAGCCCCTTCCAACTGCTGTAGCTGAAAGTATTTTAAAGTATTTTATTTGAAAGTACACATCCTCGATGTACTGCCAATCAAAAGTGGACATCCACATGTGAATGAATTCTACAGTTCACTCGGGTGAATCTTCAGGAAATGTAAAAAAAATGGATTTGAAATTAGTTTAATTTTATTATATTGAAGCATTATTTGTTTAATTTCATACATTTATAAAAACATAGTTGAAAGCACCTTCAAACCATGTTATGACACATTTAAAGACACAGTTAAAGACACATTTGAATCTTCAGACACAGTTAAATCCTCCTGAATCTTCTTTACCCCACATTCTGCCTCTGATTGTCTCCTCTATCCCACTTCCCCTACCCTCTTCTCTCCCTGCCTCACCTCTCGATCCAGGGACTGTCTGAGCCACACAACTCCCGTTTCAGCTTTCACCCCAAAGTAGCGTTGTGCCTCCTCCCCGATCACTCCAAACACCAGGGGCTCCTCGTCCGGGTCTATGGCTTTCAACTGCGTCACAAAGGAACCTGGAGGAAGGGGGCAGCCGGTTAGACTCAGCAAGGGAACAAAACTGAAAAAAGCACTCATCCAAGCGTAAGGAGTAAGGGGCACAGCATCAAACTGTGCACATAGGACAAGTATAGTAAAGCTGCCTGGCTCTGAACACACTTGGGAGTTGGGACAGGTACAGATCCCTTGCCTTGGCCACCCTGATGCCCAGAGGGACAAACGGCTGTGTGGAGCTGACAGAGGGTGCCAGAGGCACTCCATCACCCATCATTTATATTCAAGGGTGAAAATCTCATTTCATTGCTGGGGGGGACCATAACATTGAGATTTTGTCCAGGCCATTTTTTTTGGAGGGCACACAATATGGGTGTGCATCATTTGCAAGGAAGCTTCCTATTACCCTGGTGTCTACTTAGAATGTCCCTTGTTAGGTAACGGTTTTCTAAAAAGGTATTGTAAGTTGTGAGAAATGAGATGGCATGGAATCAACAGACTCCATGGTTAATACATCAACTATCTCACGCATGTCGTGACTTCTGATTCAAAATCGTTCGTTTAACCCCACAACAGCAAAAAAGACTACTGTCAAACCAACTAGCTAATTAGTAAACTAACTACAAAGCCAGCTTTAGTAGCTTAACTAGTGAAACCAGCTTCCACTGCTTAACAGCTTACTGAGGGGAAAAAGTTAGATACTTTAAATCTCTTCAGTTTAAAAGCTGACACTACTACCATAACTATGATACTTACTGGATGTCGAGCATTGACGGACCACAAGCAAAATCAATTAGCCAAACTATGTGATGGGTGATTGGGTAAAACCATTGTTAACCACATTTTTAATTGTAAAAAATTGTTTTGTCTGTGCTGTCTTCCTGCATTATATATCAAGTTAAATGTATATGTATAGCCCTCTACGTGTGTGTGTGTGTGTGTATTTTTTTCTTTACAATTTCACAAAGATTTACCTTGGGGGTGGGGGGCAAATCTATGTTTCCCCAGGATTGGGGGGGACATGCCCCCAGGGATTTGCGCTCCTGTTTATATTGTTGGTATAACTTTGAATATGGACATTGAAAACTAAATAGCACTTATTTAAAAAATTGTAATTACCTTGTATTTTCATCAGAGGAACCAACAAAAGCAAAAGTCTCATCAATCATTATGGACTGTAATTCCACAACAGTTCTGATACTGATCCTGGGAGCTGAACTTGCACAATTCTGTACTTTTACTCTAAAAAGTAAATTGCTCAACTATCTTTTCAGGTTTTACATTGGTAAGCTATCCAGGTGTATATCACAGCAGGTGTGCAATGATACATGCTCACTCCAGGGGGCGCTGTCACCATGAGAGACTAATTAGAACAGGGCTGAGCATTGGCACACTGCACTGGAGCCGTCGGTAACTTCCCAACTAGGGCTGCACCCCCTACTGTGCTCAAAACTGACAGATGCGCTGCACTGGGAAACTGGACATGCAACGCCACCTGTCTTAAGCGTGGTTACTGGGCTGTTTCACTCCACACATTGAATGCTGAATCATGATTACAGTTAAAAGTATGTATGTCTGCTCTTATCCCCTGCTTACAGCTTATGAGGTATATCACATAATAATGAGGGTTTATATCCAGTACAGATTCCATCACAGCATCACAGAGCCAAGGAACCTTCTTTGATCTTTTTTTTTTTTGTGGCTGTGTTTTTTTCAGAGAATAGTTCATGGAAAATTGTGACATGACACTAATTAAATTGAAAATGATTCAATTAAATAAAATGATTCAATTCACTACCAGAAAAAATAGACATACAGGGGTTAGATAATCGAAACAAAAAACGAAAAACGGCAAAGTCATATTTTTAATTAAATCACAACTAAAAAGCAGTCTATGTGTGTTACATATTAATGGCAATACTAAATATCAATGTCTTCCAATAAAATACATTTTAATATAAATATATTGATATCTGAGTTTCCAGAGCAACATCAGAGAACTAACAGATTTTGAAAAGGGACTCCCCATTTGCAGGAAAAGTAAACATATTTAATATATTAAATGAAGGAAAACCTGATTCAGAACAGGATGGGTCCTAGAAACTACAAAGCAAGGGAAAAGTACATTTTGAACCTTGCAAAGCTGATATCAGTGGTAGGTCATTCAGAATCCTCTTGTTACCAAGGTCAGTGCTCAACAAAGCCTTGTGTAACAACCATAAAACTGGGATTCTGAGCAAAGTCATATGATCTGATGATCTGTCTTTTACTCTTTCTCCTACATCTTGATGGGTTTCTATTTGGAGAGAGTTAAAGGATGTTCAGTGACATCTGCATGGACAGAAAACTTGAACTGTAGGAGAAGGTAAACAGGGATTGGTAGGAGGTGCATCAAGAATTGTTGACCATGGGCCTACGGTTCATATACAGACCTGTTTAGACTCTTGTACAAGTTAATTAACCTCAAGAGACCCAGTAAGAAATTAAAAAAATAAATGTATGAAAATGAATATGAAAGGGTAAGTTTTATATTTGTCCCTGGTTGGATCTGTCTGCCAACTAAATAAATGCAAATCAATGGGTGAATAAATAGCAATACACTTAAGACTGTTTTTACTTAGTAGACTGTCTTACCCAAGGTAATATCCATTTGCCATATCAAAAATTTACATTTCATTTACTGGGCCAGGTCTTCAGTTGAATAATTAAAGAGAAGCATAACTTGAAATACAATTCAAACTCATAACCTCAGGACTTATACCCCCACTGCCTCCCATAGCTATTAACTCAAGTAAGCAGTGAGAGGGCATTTGACATGGAAGTATGCATTGTAAATATGAAAAGCACTTTAATATCTGAATATAACTTATAAGAAATTAAATGCTTCCTCATTAAAGTAAAATTGATATCAAATTGTAAACTAGCCACTGGTATGGCTAGTTTACAGTTTGGCAACCCTATACCTCAGAATCACAGACAAACACTTTTCAGGGTGTCCCACAAGGAATACAATGATCGCCAGATATTCTCAGTGATTTCTTTACTTTCTCCCTCCTCCTTATCTTCATGTCAATGATCTTCCAAACTTGTTTCTATTTCAAGCAAAATAATGATCTCTTTTGATAAGACCTAAATTCAGAGCAGGTAATTATCCATTTTGGTGATCCTGTGGCAGTGTTTCTTTGAAAAACAAAATTTGTATTTAATACAGTCAGATGAACACCCCACCAATCTTTCTTCTGTTGTCATCCCTCATTACAGACATCAGATAGTTACTGTAATGATGACCCTCATGAGCTTGACAAACTACTGCATAATTTTGAACATAATAACACACATCTTTGAGAATGCTAATGAGCCAGTGGCCAGTTGCTTCTTCTGATATGATCTTGTGCAGTTGGAATTCCAATTTGAATGAACTATTCAGCACCAGGACATTTCCTGATGGTTCTTCTTTGACAAATGTAAAAATAAGAACACCATTCGGGCCAACCAAATCCACCTGTAGAAATCTGAAGGTACCAACAAACTTGCAGGCAGTCTGTGTCAAATAAATAATGTTTTTTTTTTTTCTTACAGTCTACCAGAGTTTGAGCATGTGGACTCAATACTAGACTCAAACTAGCCATTGAGCTCAAACTGTAGGCATCTACTGCAGGTCAAACAAACAGCACTCACTGAAGACTTACTTCATACTGATTACAAATACAGAGGACAACTATTTGGATAGAATTGAATACATGTATGTAAGTAAAGATCACCTTCTGCAATCATGACCAATAAGTTAAAGTGAATCATTTGTAACGATTAACGGACAGTAACAATACCAGTGCACAGCAGTTTCACCCTTACTTCGGACTGCCAAACACTGAAAGCACTTTAAATTACATTAATAAATGCAAAGGATTATACTAATTTGCTAATTTGCTAGCTGTCACCCTTACTTACAACAAATTTTTTGATCAGCTCATTGTTTTGGTGACAATTCAGAAATGACTTCAAACCGCTGTTGCTGTGGCTGCTGGACTGATATTAGATAACCCTGAAATGTATTCCATACACTCCAAAACTTAACTAAAAACACAACTAAAATAATTGACAAAAAACTATGAACACAACCCAGCTCATCTCTCAATGTACTGACCAATTACTGTATTATTTTACCAAAAGCTGTGTGTGATGCCCTGAATGTTTATCATTTTAATTTCTTTTTTTTTTTTTTTTTTCAAATTTCCAGTAAATTACAAATGATGTGTTGTTATTAACATGTTACTACAGAGGTATTAGGCTGTGATGCATGCAATCTTTTAAAAATGTAAAAGATGTATCAAGATAACAAGATATCAAGATATCAAGCAAGATAGTAGTAAGGTTTTGTATTATGCTTTGCGTGCAAAAATTTCAAAAGCAGAATATAAAAGTCTTAGAAAAGATTTTACATACTCCTAGACATCCAGGGATTTCTTCCTTTGAAGTGACATAACACTGAAGAAGGTAAAATAAGACATGCGATGACAAGATGTAGAAACACAGGACTAAGGTACATGAAAGAGTGTAGGAAAGCACGGACAACATTAGTGATAGCAGAATGGGATTTTGTGAACCCCATGATGGGTGGAGATAAAATAAACTGTCAGTCACTGTGCTTTTTGAACCAATAATTAAGTTTTGCTCTCCACAACAAAACTCAATTACTGCTTCAACACAATCAGTTACTGGTGGCATATGGAAACTCTACTTGTTTTTGGTGTCATGAAACCACTGCAATAGTTCTTGTACAGATTTTGTTAAACTTATTGGTGAAAGATGTCTTTTCCTTGCCATCATTTTGATAACAGTTATTTGATATACTGACAAATTTTAGGAACGGGACATTTCAAAGGCACATACTTTATGTTTCGTTGAGATTCAAGTCACAGTAGCAAAATGCTAAGTAAAATGTTCATGATCTATATGACTGTTAAAAGCTAACATCAGACTGTTATATGAATGTTAAAGGGAACAGATATAAGGGATATCATTCAGGCTCTTCTGTACAGCTGCTGAGGTATGCGTATGCAGGTATTGCGTATGGTCTGTCAGTCCATTTTCTGGTAATAAAGATTAAACACATTACACCACCAATCTTACATGAACTAGCTTTTGCTTTCCACAATCAGATGCACAGTGTTGGATACTTTTTAAAAATAAATTCTACCCACATCGGTAAATGGTCAGGCTAAAGAGGGAATATAGGGAAACATACAAAACATATGCACACACACACACACACACACACATACAAACACACATGCACAAATTCATACAAACACACCTACATATGTAAGAATACACACATGCACATACACACATGTAGACATGCTAATACTCTGGCAGGTATGCAATAAGACAGCAGAGGTGAAACCACACTTCCTTCTCTATCAACTCTTGTCACTTCCAGCCAAGCTAGTGAATACAAAGACCAATTACGCTGCACAATCACACGCCCCTTTCGTTTTATTAATACACTACATTTTCCCATAAAAGAGAGAAAGATGACTAATTAATAAGACGATTTATGAGCCCCACTCGCTGTTTCTAATGAGATTTATGCAAATTCAGCTGCTTTCAATGTGAGTTATAATTTGGTTGAAGACTGTGCAAATTAGCATTTTAGCACCTACTCATTAATAATAACTATTTTACCCCCACAGACTCTCATTCCCTCTATCACCAGCCATGGACATGTGTGTTTGTACTAATGTGAGTGAAAATGAACAGACCAATCTTGAACACTCTCTGGACAATTCTCTGTGTACGGACAGTATGTTACAAATATTATCTCCTCCATCTCCAAACTGAACCAGGGTGATAAAAAAAAAAAAAAAAAACAGCAAAGTTGTTTTTGCTGTTATTGTTTTTCACAACAACATAGAAACAGGATAAAGGAAATGAGGCTGAAGTATTATTTGTCAGTGCTGAGGGGGGTGGGGTCAGAGAAAGAAAGAGAAATATAGTGTGCAGAGACAGTGCTAGAAGCTAATGAAACATTTTCAGATACTGTGTGTGTGTGTGTGCACTTCTTTATGTCTCTGTGTGTGTGTGTGTGTGTGTGAGACTGTGAGAGAGAGTGGGAGAGAGAGCAGAGATTGTGTATATTTGTGGATGCAGTGCAGAGCCGACTGCTGGAGCTTATCTGTAGCAGTGAGGCAACCAGCCCTTTCCTGACAAACGATGCCATTTAGCACACAGTGACGGTGGTATTACAGTTATGAATGATACAGCACACATTAAAAGGCTAACCCCCCCCCCCACCCACCCGCCTCCCCGTACCCATAACTGCACACCCCCTGCGCTCCAGGAAAGAGCGATGCGTTAGGGGGTGCTATCTGTCTCCCTCCAACTGACTGCGGACACCCCGGCTCGTCCTCCAGCAAAGCTGGGCAGGATGAGGCAGTGAGGGCAAGCTGAAGCAGAGCACAGTGTAGTCAGGCAGCTAGGGACTGGCACAAGGTGGGGCAGGATGGGACAAGGCAAAGCAGGCAGCACATCCAGTATCACATGCAGTTGTCCGGCAGATGAAAATATCAATGGATAAAATCTCTGGTAGGAAATATGTCAAATAAATACATAAATTAATTGATAGCATATTAAATAGCCTACAGTTGTGTGGCCTATAAAATATATTGCCAAGACAACTTAAAAACAAACTTATATTATGCAAAAGTTACAGTAAGATTCATTGAGTGTTTGGTCATGGGACTAAGTGTGGGAGATCAACAGCCTATAGCGGGCCGCGTGCACTCCATAGCAGCAGCCCTATGCTTTGGCTGGACTCTGCATATTAGCACAACTCTGAATGCCAAAGCAGACATCCCTCGGCCAATTTTTTTAAAAAACCAAGTGTTGTGCAAGTACTGCAGCCGAGGCCAGCAAGCCTACAGAAAAGTGTCAAGCTCTTAAAGAAATGGAAGACGCAACAGCCAAAAATCCAAACAATGCTTTAAACCAGAATGGCAGGAAAAGTTCAAATGGTTAAGAGACGAAAAGGTGGACGGAATAGACAAAATGTTCTGCACCATTTGTGAGAGGGCTGGTAGAACAAATGGCTTTATCAAAGGGTCAATCAATTTGAAATCCTCTGCACTTACAGAACACAGTCAATGCTCCGAGCACACATCAGCTGTCCATTTAACACAACAGCAGAGTGCCATGAGACAGTCCTGTGATAACACAATCACGTCCAGAAAAGACACACTTATCTTGCAGCTGCAAGTCTACATACAAATTTACTCTAAAAGGTGAAAACAATTAAAATACAGTACCCTCTCCCACAAAATACATCATACCACAATTTTTGAAATGAATACAATTAATTACTTTTTTAACCATTCATTTTATTGGGCCTCTGCAGTACCCTGTGGTAACCATGGACTGAACTAATCTTGCAGTGAGCATTTCAAACTCAAACCTGGCCACAGCATCTTTACATTTTTATAGACTACAGGTTTATAGACTGTACTATTGTACCTCAGTTAACAATCACAAATACATGAAACTGCAAATTTGAAATGTGGGGTCAAGTGTACTTTAAATTAGGAATGAAGGTCAAAATTGAAACCTCTACAGCCAAAGTGCCAGCACAATTACTTCTAAACAGGGAAAGATTCACTTTTTAAGCTACACAGAATTAAAAAGGACAGAATCAAGGGAGAGAGAGAGAGAGAGAGAGAGCTAGCACTCCTCCAAAAATAAAGTTAATTGCTGTCTGTTTTAATTTGCTACATTTGGTAACACAAAACAAAATGTCATGCCAGTGAAGCACCTGGAAAGTGAAAAATGAAGAGAGAGAGACTTTTGGTAGTGTTTTTAGATTAACATTCAAATAAGTTTCATTGTTTCGGTATTTACCGTATTTACTTTTAACACATTGTATACTAATATTGATAAGTAGACGATAACTCATTAAGCTGAGTCAATCATTCTGAGTGTAAAACAGACTTTGTTCATTGTTTGTTCATTATTAATAGAACATTTGCAGCAAAGGAGCGGAGGAGAGAGGAAGACAGAAAGGGGAAAAAAGAAAGACCAGCTGAGGAAAAAAAATGTAATATGAAAGGAGCCAAAGAGAGAGAATGGGTTAAAGAAAATCAGCAAACTGCTACATGCTTTACAAATACAGCATTGAAATGAGATATGATAGTGAGGCTTATGAATGAATAAATATGAAAATTACATACTTAAGGACATGATTAAAAATGCACAGTAGAAGAAATTAAAAATAAAAACCCAGATTCCCCAGTTAGCTTTGGTAATTTTTTTGCTTTTTTTATTTGTAGTGGGGCAGTGAGGGCAGTAAATCAGTCCTGAGCTGGCACCCATTCCACACAGATCGATACCATCTCCTTACGGTGGCCAGGGACAGGAAACGGGGGTCTCCTCGGGACACCCCGTGCTTTATTGATGTGACCGACCTCTTGACCCTGCAGGGCGATCAGGGCACCAAGTGTGGCGGGGTGAGGTGAGATTTAGGACTGCTGCTGGGGATTCTGCTGACATGGCGTCTGGGAGGGGGAGGGGGAGGGTGAGGGGGAGGGGGTCTCCCAAGGACAGACCGCTGCACCTGTGCTAAAAATGGCCGGTGAGTGGACAGGAAGCTGGCAAGGCTGTTTACTCTGAGCCAGAGGTGTTACTAATCCTTCATGGCCTGGCCTGAACCATGGCAGCCTGTGGGGAGGATGTCACCTAAACCAAAGGTTGATGAGTCACTTAACTGTCGATCGAATTACTACCAGAATTACTATGGTAGGAAAAGACTAACTCTCTCCTTATTAAGTGAGAAGCAATTTGGACGACAGGTTTGCTCATTGTTTTTGAGTTGCCTCAGGGTTCATATCTATTTAGTTTTGAAATTGAAATTAGTGTTTAATATTAAGCCTTGAGCAATAAAGGAGGTGTTTGGCCACTTTCTTTTAATGGTTCATATACATTTATTTTTTATTTTTAATTGAAATCTGCACTGTTCAATATTTGTCACTGAAATTAAACACACAGAAAAACTGACACACATAATGAACAGCATTAAATATGCACTCATTAATAAAACAGCTGCAACTGGTGCTAAAAAATGTGCTCCTGCAGAAACATCCCTAAAGCTCCAGAAAGAGAGATTAGAGTGCTCGTAGGTGACTCTGATCGATGCTGTGCTCATACAGAGGTATCAATTGCATGTTAATATAGTGTCAATGATTAGGCAATACAGTTAATCATATCTACTGATAATTGGCTACATGTCATTATTAAGGGGTTGGGCTGTTTCTCACAAATGTAGGCATAATGGATTTAATACATAATTTAGAGGCGATCAGCGGCTGTTGCCAAATTACATCTGAAATATCATCTTTCACTGATTGGTCCATTTTAAAGAGACCTAATTAGGCTAATTGGAGACTAAAAAGGAAAAGAAACAAACTGGTGTAGCTTAGCAGGTTTCACACACAACAAATCTTCTGTGTGATTTGTGTATCATATCATTGCTATACAGTATATCCATCCAGTTCCGTCATGCTGTTGATTCCAACATGTGGCTTTAGATGGTCAATTCAGGTCTATTTTTCTAATCCCCTAGCCTACTGGTCTGCCCTGCAGTACTGCTTCACAAAGGAGACATCTGTGAAATTTGGAAAAATGAAGCATCAGAAAGGGTAGCCGTGGATACACCTCCCCTGTGTAACTCATACATGTCAGGGTACATCAACACAGTGTTCAGAAGCCGGTTTCTGAATCATTGAAATAATCAAACGACATAACAATGGTACCTGACTGTGTGTAGTGAAAGACTAGTTTAACACATTGCTGGACACATTAATTGATGGATTCATTAACGGAACTAGAAACAGTTCAAGCTGAGTTTGGTGGTCAGAATCTGCTTGCAACTATTTGAAGGCTCTCTTACGCCTGTCATACAGTTTATAATTTTATACTACCATATCACCATGATTGTGGTGTTCCAGACATATTTGCATTATTGGACTAAAATCCAAAGAAAGCTTCATTGGATCAGTCAGTTCCTGCATTGTCTGAGAGGTTATATGACAGCTAAATAACTGCTCCATTGCTCCATCAGCTTTAAGATGCTCCCATATTATGGCTTGTGAAGTGAGAGAAGTTGTACGAAATGTTCTTACACAACAGCAGAACAGCTCTCTGACATGGGATCAGCATTTGTACCGAGATGAAGTAAAAACATTTGTTTAGGTATAGTGAAGAATGGTGGGATAATGTGAGGACTCATGTTTAAAGGAATACTTAAGACTGAAATATTCCAGAATGCAAAAGGTTGTCTGACATAAAGACGGGTACTGTGTGTAAAATCTTTGAGTACTTCCATTCAACAGTGATGCCTACCTTATTCTACATCGCTGTAGGGAGCTGTACGACGAGTGTGTAAGAATAGCATCTGACGCTTCTGATGATCTGAGCCATGACAAAATATTCTTGGAGCCATCTGGAGGATGTAAGAACAATTATCCCGCCATTGCTTACCCTCTCAGACTATGTGAGTAATGATGACTCAATCAAAGACTTCTGATAATGACAATTTGTCTCAGGAGGCATCACTGTCACAATATTAGCATGCAATTGCACAGCAAGGCATTACTGATACCTGTTTTTTCACAGTCTGGTCCATATATCTTTCTGCCAAGTACGCTCTTTGGTCAATAGTTTTTTGTTTTACTGAAACTGAGTTTTTCCTTTCTTTAATTTAATATTTCCTTTTTACATCTCAACTTGCAGTTTATAATGGTTTCTTTTTTTCAGAGAGAACAATGGCAAGGTTATATTTTCAGTTTCTAACAAATGCGCAGGAAATTCATACACATAAAGTGTATTAAATTACTTCACGCCCAGGATCTAGCATCAGAGAAAATGTGGAGCCAATATTTCTTGCATCGTACCTGCTGTAACATGAACATACCCTGAAAACAGGTTATACTAAATGGAAACATGGTTGAAAAACTGTCTTTCTTCTGCAGCTAATTCGTGATCTCAGGAGCATTAAACTGTGTGGGGTATTTTGTTGTTAATATACCCCTTGTCACGATATCCAGTCCATCCAAGACCCTTACGATCCAAACCTTGTGGCAATGGGTGCCTGCCTGAGTCCAGAGTACTGGGTCATTAGACAGATGGAGAAGTGAGCCGCGTTAGCGACACGTCTGGAATAGAAATCCTCCTCTATGCGTGTGTACCAGATGATTTACATATAAACAGCTACACATCGGGGGCTCTGAGAGACCGCGGGTGTAAAATTCTAGACAGTTCATTTCAACAGAGGGGGAAGCTCCCATTGAGACAGGCAGTAAAACTAGTCCCTAAGGAGCTTTGCATTGCACTGACCACACCTGCTACATTACCAAGCCTACAGCACTGCAATGATCATACCATATAAAAACTTGTGCATACAAGTGTGCGCACACACACACACACACACACACACACACACACAGAAAACACTGCTATGCTCACATGTTCTATATTCAGAAAGCATACATACAAGGTTGCATTTTTATGGAGGACTGTTTTCACCAGAACATTTTCCAGAGGATTATGATTGTAAGTGTGATGTGTTACAGAAAAAGATAAAATAAAAAGAAATAAAAACAAATTATAAACAATGATCCTTCTCTTCCTCTTAATGGAAAGGTAGAAGTGTTTCAAAACCCCATGTGACTGTGTAAAATAAGAAGACAATTGTCTCAACGACCACAGAGAAAATGATAGTTAAATCAATCTGACATTATATCGCATTATACCGGCACTGAGGGAGCAACCATGTAATGAGTGGACACTGGATTTCATATAATAAAAACTCTGCAAGGATGCCAGCCTGAAGCCAAAGAACAGATGGAATATAAAACAGGATAGAGAGATTAAAATGAAGGCACTCTTAGCCCTGCTCTATCCAGAAAGCCTCATCTAAATGATGCCCATCATCATTGACCAGCCATTGACACCACATGTTAGCAACACCATTCAAGATTTGAGAGCATAATAATGCACATAAATAAGTTCAAGTGCAGTGTTTATAGTTTATCAGTCATATTCTGTACATGCAAAGGCATGACTGTATTTAGAAATTCAGGCAGGCCTGTGCAGTGTACAGTAGCACAAGCTCTCCACTCTCTTACAGAACCCCCTACCTTAATAAACTCAGAGAGCCAAGTTCACACCAAGCAAGCAGAATTTAAAGGAAACCTGCAGGGATGATTTGCATAATGTAGTCAATAAATAAAACAACTTCATTTTGACTTTATTAATGGGGTGTAATTAAAATCTTACATTGAATGTTATGGTCTAACTTGTGTTATGTCTCAGACTTCACTTAAGTTTTCTTAAAGAGTTCTGTCAGTGCTTGTGAGTTTGGCCCTCTTTACTGGCACCCTTTCAGATGCGCAGTGATGCTCTTTCACTCTGTTCCATTTTCACTGTCCATCATGCATTTCTAGCTATCCTGTCCCACTTCTCTACTGTCAGTCTCCCTCTTTCATCCCCTCAGTCTCTGGCAGCATCCCCAGCCCTTCTCGCTCTCCTCCTTCTTTCTCCTCATCTCCCCTCTCCTAAATTCTATTTCTTTATTCCTCCATGTTCATCCCTTTCTTTTTTCACCTCCACTTTCTCTTTTTCCATATCCCTTGCTTCCTCCATCCTCTATTTTACCTAGTGTCCCTTTCTCCTCTTCTCTTGCCCCAGCTCCCCCTATTTCCTTCCTGTTTCCTTTCCTGCCTCTCTCTCACTCTCTTGCTCCCCCTGTGTGCAGGTCATTAATAATGTCTGTGCTGAGCGATCTGAAGACGGATGTTGGGCTCTGTCCAGCTCTAAGTGACTCCTGTGTTTCAACAACACACACCATGATAGTCCTTGAAAGAGTGTATATTAATCCTGCAGATTTATGGCTAAATCTGTTACGGATGGGAGACACGCACCCTCTGCCTCTCTCTCTCTCTCTCAAACCCATCCCTCACTCTCTCATTCTCTCTCTCTTTCACACACACGCACACACACACAAACTGCTTGAAGGTCAACCAGTGTTCATAATAAGTTCCAGGAAAAAGCAGATGTCTGTTTGTTTTTTTTGTTTTTTTTCTACTGTGCATGTGTCTATGTGCATGTATGTATATGTGTGTGTGTGCGTGTGTGTGTGTTTGTGTTAGTGCGTGCATATGTATACTGTGCATGTGTGTGTTAGCATTTTAAGTGTTCAAATTTTTAGATTTGTTATAAAAACAAACAAATGAGAGAATGAGTTTTAAAACCTGGCAAACCATGGAGTCCATGTCACTGTCACTTGTAACAGTTATATGACAGTAGCACTAAATTCTAATTGCTTTATAACTATTCTTCCCTCTGCTGATTGTTTCATAGACCATGATCCAAAAATGAGTCTCCTCATTTTTCATGTTTCGTGTTTTACAGACATACAAACAAATAGACACATATGTGCAATCAAATAGCCCCTGTTTCACTTTCAGGTAACAGAGGCAAAAACAATCAGAGAAACTATTAAAAACATAAAAGAGAGAAAATATAACACAGTTGTAGTAAAAACATGGCTAAGCTTGTATCAAAAGTAAATTAATTATTGCACCCGTGAGTGAAGAAAGTGGGTATGTAGTTCTGAAAACCCTCCTGAGAAAATAAAGTGCTAATGGCACTGATTACAGACATCGGGACACATGTAAAGGTTATGATTGAGATATGATCAGAACTACAGGCAAGGATACAGAATTTGTGGAGCTGCAGGAGATGTAAGGACATTGTCAAATGTGAGGATTCAGGTGATCCTAATTGAATGGGGCAGTTGCTACTGATCATAGAGCAGGGGTCAGCAACTGGTGGCTCCCAAGCCAAATCGAGCACTTAAGCAATAATATCTAGCCTGCAGATCACCTCGTTTTCTTAAAATGATTACAAAAAGACTCCCGTGGCAGCAAAATATATGTTTTTAATTCCAATTAAATGTTTTGTTAAGAGGACTGCTGTTATGCAGATATGAAGAGCTATCCACCAAAGACTATCAAGCTGGCCATGTGAGAAGAGCAGACTGGGCTGAGGAACTGAGCAGGCATGTTTTTTCTACATTACATACAGTAGTCTCCAGTATCACTCCCACACTCAACAAATAAGCCAGCACACAGATGTGCTTTAGTAGTCAGACTGAGACCACGTTTAGGATGGAAGTGGATGGGCCTCCAGGTGGCTCATGCTGTAGAGATGCTTGTTCTGAAAAGCAAAGTGTGAGCATTGTGCCCGGTCGCAGCACTGCATCAGCAAGGCAACAACGGGGCAGTCTCACCGGAGAATCAAGAGTACAAGCCGGTTAGATCCACCGGGGTTGTCACTCTTTATAGATCATGCCTGGTCAGACCCAGTGCCTCACATGGCACAAATTGAGAATATGCTGGTCTCATATTCCTCTGACGAGAAGGGCAGCATGTGACTGGTGGTGTGTCTGCATTATGTGAAGAAGTGAGGGCTTTTCCTCACATGCTCATGGCCTCCACATCCTGAAGTCAGCAGGAGTGGTTGATGTGAGACATCAACTAGCTCAGTTGATCAGTTTCAGTTTGGGGAAATAAGGAAACAAAAATCTGGTAAAATGAACAAGTTAAAATGTAAATCGAAATTTGCACAAATTTTCAGTATAGAGAAGGAATACAGGAGGATAACTGTGTTAATTTCTGATGAGGAATCTCAAAAGATGCAAGAAAAGCACACAATGATCAATTGAATGCATTTTCCCCCATTCTTCATCAAAACTCCACCTTTCACTTAACTCATATTTGAAGTAATATTTACTGTTTATGGTAAGTAAGCAATTCTTTTTGGCTAACAGCATGACTATGTTCATAATAAAAAATGTATGGAAACATAGTAGCATGTGTACGTGTGGTAAAAGTTGATTTAAAAATAGAAACAAATTGTTACATAATGGCAATGCTAATAATACATTATTGGATTGACATGAGTTGTAACACTTTACTGATAGATTAGGTTATTGAAATGACCACAATGTGACAAAGATGTGCATCATGTGCAGACATACTGTGCAGATTAAATGGCAGATGATGGAGGAGTATAGGTCCTGGAGCAAGTGGGGGGGGGGGTATTCTGCAGCAGTATTTAAGCATGTACTTATTCAAAGTTTCAGAGGTGCATGAGGCTCCACAACCCTGGAAATGAGTGGGCCTATGTTGTGCTGCCAATGATTCACTGTGGTTAACAAATCAAGAGTAGTTTGTTGTGATTCATACATGTCACTAGTACAAGGTATCTTAGACCATTACAAGTTTCATGATGCCTTATTATTGAACCACAAGTTCAAGGTTCCCTAAATAGTGGCCAGTGGTGTGTGACTCAGCAGTGGCCGAGGTCCTCTCAAAGGCTGGACACTAACTGTGGACAGCATTCAACCTCAAGCTTCCCCCAAAAACAAATAATAGATAAAGACAAAGGCAGCATACATTGGTCTGTCAAACACAAGCACAAGGAGGAATGTATCTTAGAATCAATCTGACAGATTCCACAGCCTGTAAACTGTCTGAGAAAAGCAAGAAGAGAAACAAAAACAAGACCAAATCACTCCTAAAGCTTGTTTCTGAATTTTCAAACCCCCACAATAATGATAAATAAATAAATGAGACAAAGAAATGAGGGAAACGGCAAGAGGTGGTTCTCTTCTTTCCCTGTAACAGCATCAGGGGCTCCCCTGACTGACACCTGGACCGGGGGCCTGTCACCAAGACAAAGCACGTCCCCCTCTCCACCCGTCTACTTTTCGACATTTCCATCAGGGCCCGAGCTGCCTAAAAGCATCTCCCCTCTCAAGCAAACTTCACCGTCACGCCATGGTTATGACCTCGCGCGTTCAAGCCATTATTTCGCTGGGAACTAAATCAAGCTGCAGATAATAGCACAGCCCTTTTCCCCACACCGGCCTCAACAAACAGGCCCCCCACTCTCCTGTCAGACCATTCTTCTTATTTTTTCCCCTCCGTTAGTTAAGTACATTTTGTTTTCCTACAGCTGCTGGGCGGAGACAGAAAGGACGAGGGACACCACGGATAGATGGCCACTGCTCTCGGCGAAGGATGCTTGTCAGTCTTCCCTGTTGTTGTCAAGGGCCGACAACACCACTGTATCTGCCTAAACCACCAAGTGTGATGTGTTTGCTCATTTCACTGTTCAGTCTGGCCATGCCCTGCTCTTAAATTGCTCTTCAAGACAGATTGCTCTTGAAAACAAGAGCACAAAATAAAATAATGCTGGACCTTCGCCCACAAAAATTGCTATTGGTTACTTTCTTTCTTTTTATTTGATGATTCAAAAAGCTTTGACAGACCTGTCTAGGAAACTGGAGACACGCCCACATCTGCAGCGATCCTTTGTTCTGGGTCAATCCCAGAGTTTTAAAAAGAGCAGGCCACTACATCATTGACAGGAACGCTGAACACAGGGCAAAATAATTCAACTGATCTCAGCTCAGGGCTGCACTGCACAGCCTACCTCAGCTAAATGCTGTTCAGCGTGCACAGGACAGCAGAGTGCAGTACAGCCCAGCACCGCACAGTTCTGCTCATTTCAGCTAAGGTCAACGCGGCCCTGCAGGGTGGGGCCTCAGACCACAGGCCTGCACAGACGGCTGGACTTTATCTGTCCCACAGACTCCTATCCTATTTCCTCCACAATGTCTCTCTCATACTCACGCTCTTATTTTCTCCCAAGCCCCCTTTTCAAAAAAATTGCTGTTTTCTCAGGCGTTTCATTTGTCCATCTGTTGCAGATTTTCCTCTCTCCCTCCCTTCCTCTTCCTCTGCAAGCTTGCCCATTCCCCATCTCCTTTTGCATCTCTCACTCCATTCACACGGCATTTTTGGTATATCCTTAAATTCATATACATTTTTATTTTTTCTCTGTCTCTCTTATCCTCTCCTCACATTCTCCACCCCTGCACCCCTGCCCTCCTCTCTGTCCTGCTTTCTTGCAATTCTATTGTAGCCTCACTTCTTTCCACCCCCAAGGTCTGATTATCAGTACCCATTTTCACACAGTCACAAGGGAAGGTCAGGGTGACCAAATGCATTGACAGAAATAGACAATGTGAGACAGAGAGAGAGAGAGGGAGAGAGAGAGAGAATGGAAAAGAGAGAAAGAGCATGAGCCTGAGAGAAAAGAGGGAGTGAAGAAGCTTTCATACCTGTCCCCCTTCTCTGCTCTGACTGATTTGCAGACAGTAAGAGAGACTTGTGTGTACACTGTTATAGAGAGAGTTGTGTATTGAAGTAAGATTAGTAAAGTAGATAGACATGAACAATGGCCGCTATGTTCCAGTGCATGTATCTGTCTGTGTCTGTTTCAGTCGCCTTCGATGCCTCACCAACACTGCCCAGTAGTGTGTGTGTGTGTGAATGGGTCTGTCAGAGGTTGTGTTGCAGCCTACTAACAAGCCACACTTGTTTTATGGATTATAAATGAACTAATTATCTGTAACGCTCATTAGCTGCGGGTCCTAATTAGCAAAAATTAATATTGGTTTTGATAAAGATGTTGGCTGAATCAAATTGGCAATTGACCTTCTGAGTCAATCTGGAGGGAGAGGGAGCACTGGAAGAGATACAAGCTTGTGTCTGACAGCTAGGCTGACTGATCAATCAACACACACACACACACACACACACACACACACACATACGGACACATGCATGCTCAAATATCCACACATGCAAACACACTCCAAGTTCTTGCACACACATATATGCACATAGCAACAAGCTCCTCTAAAACACAAACATCCAAACTCAAATTGGCACACATTATCAACATACAGACACTAGAAAATACACACACATACACACAAAGACACACATTTCATATTCCTAGCTCTCTAATGGGAGAAGAGTAAGAATAAAGAAACAAAAATTTGTAGTTGGCACACATGCAATCTAGATGGTCACAGTATGAGTCAGGATTTAGGGTTAAAGTTGGTCATTTACACAGAAAACCTTGTGGCTCAGTTGAACACACAAACAAATGTTTCTTCTTCACGTCTCACATGAGTGGTTGTGGTAGTGATAAGGAACCACTTGAGAAAAATAAGGCAAGGAAGATTCTGGAAAAATATGTCTGTTGCATATGAAATACATGACATCATAATGCTGAACCTCAGACATAAACACATAATTAAGAACATGCCTCTTTTTAATGCAGAATATAATCTAAACTGTGGATGCGAGACAACAGTGTGAAAGAGAAAGCCAGAGAGAGAGAGAGAGAGAGAGATAGAGAGAGAGAGAGATAGGTAGTTCTGCGAGAGGGAGAGCAAGAAAAGACGGTGGTTTGAACAGGGATCCGAGAAGGAAAATCTAAGTGCAAGCACCTATCTTGTCAATTAATCCACTCTGGCAACTATGTGCTGCCCTTTATGAGAAAAAATGTCAGCTTTCAGCCGAAGGACACACTAACCTTTCTTCACAGAATACAACCACAGTAGAAAATGATGGTGTCATTCCACTGAAAGCTCCGAATATAACTTAAGAGAAACACAAACCAGTCTAAAGCTCTTCCAGCATGTATGCATAGGAATACATCCAGACATGTACATACACACACACACACACACACACACACACACACATAAACACATACAGAAAAGTGCACACACATGCACGTATACACATACACACACCCACTCACAAACAACAGTAAGTCCCCTCCAGCTCACAGACTTTTTGCAATGGACCAGAGAGCTGGTTGCTGAGGTGAAACATCAATTTCCAGGTTAGCTGCTCACTGTGGCTCTGGCAGGTATCAGCTGTCACACACCTGGACCAGATAAGCAGCTGCAACACACTGATCTGTACCACAACAGTGCCGCCATCACCCCCCAACTCACACACACAAACACACACACACACACGCACACACACACACACACACAAACACACACACACACATTCACAAACATATGGTTGTTGCAAACTCAAACATATACATAAAAGACACGTAGACACACAAAAATGGACACATGCACAGATATACATATACACACACTTCACACAGACGTACACTGTACACACAGTCATACAGACATATGCATGCACAGACAGACATTATACAGCAATGCCAATTAAAATTAACTTGGGGATGGCCTTTCCATGCCAACCAAGCCAGTCATCAATGGTGGGAACAGCTTATCCATCATACATTTATAAAAGGTTCACACATCTACTGTTTGAATAATTACAATTCGATGACACATTGTATCAGCAGGGTATTGAACTGTATTCCTATACATTACTAATAGTATTTTATTATACTGTTAGTATTTCATATAGTGACAATAATACAATTTGTGAGAGAAGGAAACTCTTGTTCCCAGCTCTGAGGTGTATTATGGTGACTATAATTTAAAAGACAATGCAACAAAATAAAAAAGAGGAAAAGAAGGGAGGAAATAAAAAATTTCCACCGGTACCCTTATAATGTAGCACAAACACAATCTGACTCGTGTTCACAGCAGCGGGCATACCAATGTCTCTGTTTTATTAATTGCCAGGAGACAGATGGTGGTGCATGCCTGTGGACATTCAGGCCATGAGGTGTGACAGCG
>JAFBMS010002795.1:17500-24367 GCA_019788955.1 Albula glossodonta | reverse complement strand
GCAGTGTCTCCTTCCTGGGTCACGCAGTGTCTCCTTCCTGGGTGATGCAGGTCTCCCTTCCCGGGTCATGCAGTGTCCCCTTCCTGGGTCACGCCATTTTTCTCTTTCAGTTTTCCAGTTTTCTGATGACACACAGTAGAACGTTTAAAGGGATATAATACTGATTAAAAGCATGTCTCTCCTTCAGTACTTTGTCAAGGTATGTGGAGCCTACTTCTGTTGAAGTTCACCTGGTTTACTCTTTCTTACTCATATCTGGCCTACAAAGTTTCCAACAGAAACCTGAATCTGTGATTTCCATTTTTTTTTTTTTTTTTTGCACATTAGCATATAAGCAATCAGCCCGTTTTCTGGAGCTTCATGCCAGTATGTGGAGTTTTGGCTCCTTGCCGTAACAGTGCTGACCATGTTTACCCTGTTCTGCACTACCTCAGAGTCTGGCAGTGTGTGAGCTCTCCCTATCTGTCTTAAGTCATGTCCTATTGTCAGCACAGGGAACCAGCTCGCATCAAATCAATTACAGAGCTTACTGCTCCATCTACGCTGGCGGCAGCATGTCGGTTTAAGGCCTGATTTCTGCAAGGAGGGGGAAACGGGGAGGTTTTTGATGTGAGTGTAATGGCGGAGGGGGAGCTGGGGGAGAGTGGTGTGTTAGCGGGTGGGGGGGTGTTAGCCACCCTGCCTTATCTGCCCAGGGCAGCGGGTGGAACTGCCACATACGGCGTGTGATCTCAGGCACATCCAGCAAACCCTGTAATCTGATCACTGGATACCTGGAATCAGCACCTGTTCACCCTCCACAGAGCCCCTGGAGAAACCTGCAGTGTGAAGAGCAAAAATGCATCATGTTATGATTTTCAGAGATGAGGAAGTGCTAAAGAACATGTCTTTGACTTTCAAGGCAAACCCTTTTATACGTTTACCAATAGTAGAGCAACCTGCTGGTACTGTTTGTTTTATCCTGCTGGTACCGTTTTTATAGGTGTGCATTATGGAGTTATCCCAGTGCAGATACGCCACTCTTAGCGTTAGCACGAGGACTGTCAGAGGTTCCGGGAACGTTACTTGGCTCTACTCTAAAATCTTTCAACGAGACCAAACATTAGAGAAGTAATGCTTTAGCTACTTTGTTTTGTAAGTTCAGAATGGCTTTAAAAAAAAAAAACTGTTTTTTCGCATGCTATTACCTCTGTCTTATGACGGAGACAATTACATCAAGATCACAAATCAGTGAAATGTCCCTCTTTAATGAGTGAATTTGTACCTGCTATTATCTAGTTCCAGTAGAAGAAAAAGTTAATTCAGTTTTAAAGTATTAAGACAAACGTTAAATAGTACCTTAAAGGATTATAGTTAAATTATAGTTTCATTTTATAGTTTGAGTAGAGAATCATTAATATTAAGCTGACCTATGTATGAATTTCAACTTTTTTTCCAACTTTTTTTCTGAGCTTACAGAATCCTCCCTAATCTCTGTGAAGGGAATGAAGCTGGTTTTATTGGCAGTTAGAGGACTTTAATGGTCTCCCTAATGGACCAAACAAAATGGATGAACAGCTCAAGTAATTTTTTTTAGCTAGCTGGAGGTGAAAGTGTGTGTGTGCGTGCGTCCGTGCGTGTGTGTGTTTGTGCATTTTGAGAAACTGCTGTTAAACTCCTTGCTAGCTACCTTTTTGCTGCTCTTCCTTCATGTACCCCAGTTTTCACAAAATCTTTGTGGGTTCTTCTGGTTTGGTCAAATAATTTTGGTCCGTGTCCAGGTGGAGGCAACCGGTGCTGCTTCCCTCTGTTTGAAAGGTGTGAGCAAACAGTGTTTTCAGGGCCGTGTTCTTTTTCGGGGTTTTTTTTGGCATTTTTCCCATTGCTCATGTTGACTCAACAGCAATTCAGTCAACAGATACCATGTCTCCAAGTGGTTGTCTGTCTGCTCAATCTTACTCTTTTGAAGACTTTCAATCCCTCATTCACACAGGTAAATAGATTCCTGTATATGAAATACATCAGGTTGTTACGTTATAATTGGTCTGTGTAATGAATTTGGTGATGTCAGAGCACCCAGCAGTATCCTAAATGAGGGAACATTATGAATTTGAAGGCTCAAAGGTAAATCTTTGGATTCCCTGTGCCTTTGCACTCGAGGATGGGAAAGTAAACACTCAGCTCGTACCTCTAACCGGGCTCTACAGCCCAGTGAATGTCAGACTCTCAGAAGCCCTGGAATTGTAGAGGATTCAGCAGCATGTGTTAGTGGCAACACTCGGAATTTAAAAAGGCTGTTTTCATTTTAGTGGACAGTGAAATACTTGGAGTAAACCCTGCTGTGTAGCACTTATGGGCGTGTAGGCTAGACAGCTCCTCTTTTCGCTCGTCCGTGGGAGATTGGGAAGCTGGGAGACAGAGCCAGTGTCTCTGAGGAGAAGCGGTCCGCACAGCAAATGTTTAATTACTACATTTAGATTTCAATAAATGTAAAGGTCAGTGCACTTAATCATTTAATTTAAACTTTGTTTTTTAATTCTCAGAACCTGCAATAATAATTAACTCTCCTCCAGTTCACCTCTGTGCATTAATGTGATGCCCTTGACTCCAGATTATGACTGTGGATTTCTTTAAAGGCCAACAAATGTGGACTTTAACTAGTGTGTTAATGCATTTGAAACATTAAAGGCTATCCATTGTTTTTAACACCGGAGTGCAAATCGTTTTGGTTCTGTAAATAAGTTTGACATTTTACAGAGAGTAATTTGGTTGTTTTGTTTCACCTGACAGATTGCCATTTTAGACTGTGGCACTGCTTTTTAGTCAGAATGGAGTTTTTTTTTTCCACAGATTTTGCAGTTTAATATCAGTGCTCGGCAGAAATACCCACTCTTCGGTCAGAGCCCATGGTCATCTCTGTCCTGAAGGAAAATAAGGAACATGGGTGATAAAAAGTTAATGATTGGATGCATATAAAATTAATAATAGGTTAAAATTTTAATCATACCTTAATAGCATTATGTTTTTTTGATGGTCTTTAAATGTGGCGCTCTCTCACATTGCCAGGGCATACAGAGCATGAGTCCCCAAGGAGCCACTAAGCAGGGGCAGTCTGCAGGCCCGTCTCCCCCTCTCCTAAATAGCATCCAGGCCCTTTGGGGCACTTGAGAACGGGAACCTTTCCCAGCCATTCAGCCATTTTTACTGCGTCTCAGGGGGGCGTGGGTGGGATGAATGGAGGGCAGTGATCACAGGAGCCTGTTGACCCAAATCACTGTCACTAAACACAGTCTAACGGCCACAGCCTGCTGGTGCATCACCCTTATTCACACACGCAATCAGCTACCTGTCAATCAGAGGGGCTTATGGGAGTTGTAGGCAGTTGTGCTTCGTAGATATAATGAAGCCAAACAAAATTAAGGAAGTTTTTCTTAAAATGTAATACTGACGATAGGGGAGACCGCGGGTGATTGTAACATTTCTTACATTACTCTGCTCTTATTTGTGCTAGACCTTTCAAAATTTGAGACAAAGTACTCACATGTGTACGCTTCAAAATGAAATTATCCCCATACCACCAATGCTAATAGAGAGAGTGAAAATTAATCTCAACTACAAGAAGTGAAATGTTACATTCTACCCTGCACCCAGGGATAGTTGTACCAGTACCTGGGGTTAAATGTAACACGCAGCTGAAAGTGCAGAAACTCAGCAAATACAATGTTATTGCTGAAAAAAACATTATTGAGGAGCATACCTTATAATCCAAAAAAGTTGACTTGCTGTGTTTGTGTGCACTCACGCATATGCATGTGTCTCCATTTGAACACTTTCACATTTTTTCAGTCTTCCTCTATATCTGTCTGTTTTTTGATTTAAAGAAGTTCATTTGGAGCAATACCAATACAAAATTTCATCATTGACCTGACTCACAACTATCAGGTGCCAATAATTTTCTTACCTAATGAGGAGACAAACGTAATCAGATCAGTTACCTTCATTAGTAGCCTCTCTTCCTGCTCATCTGTAAATACCCTATTGGCTCTGCAGCAGCCTGCTCTGAGCAGCTCACTCTGTCACAGATCACACAGATCCACCCTATACAACCTCATTTGAGGCTCTTTAGAGAGTATCTGCAGGCACTCCCCTTTCATTTTTTTGCTTCCATTGTTTGGAATGCAAGAAACAACCTTAATCATAATTAAGGGATAGTTGTGAAACTTTTGAAAATCCTGTCACAGCCGTCCCCGAACCTGTCCTCCATGTTAGAGCAGTCTGTTGTAGCATGATGACTTGAAATTCATGGTCATGAAATGCATTAGATATAAGCTGAATGACTGGTGCTTAATCAAATATAAGTTTTATCCTTCCAGCTGAACCACACGCGTCATAACTCAAAAATAGATGTGGTCAAAAAAAAATTACTTTCTTTCCTCAAAAAAGTTTTTTGACTATAACACTGACAGAGTTGCTCACAGGAGCAAAGAACTCTGCATGTGAGCTCAGGCAGGAAGTGGGCCTGTAAGCTAATGATTACATGATTCTGGCTTACTCCTGTGTGGAGAAATTGAAAGTGTTATAGCTTCCTTGTGTTAAAATTAGTCCTGGTCACCTCTACCAACCAATTTAATCTGAACAAGCAAGGAGAGTTAGAGTAGAGAGTTAGCTCTCTACTGCTTGGTTGGAAGTGTAGCTTGTGTGTTTTTCTGTTGTCAGACCTGGCTGTTTTTGCATTGACATACTGAAGTGAGCGTGTGTGTGTGTGTGTGTGTGTGCTGGGGGGGGGGGGGGGGGTTGGTTTCGTGGCTGTTTATGTGCGTGTTGAATCCACGACCCAAAGTGTCACAGGCTGCTCTCATCAGCTTTGTTATCTAATTACGCCAGTGCACACAGCTGAGCACAGAGCGCAGAAATCTCTGCCTCACTGATCTGGGATCGGATGAGTAGACCTTTATTTGTTTCCAATATCTTTTTCCCGGCCAGTCAATGAAATTTACTCTAGGGTAGGCTTGCCAAGATTCAATTTCATTTTTTTTCTCCCCAGTTCCCAGAGATAAAAATCGATGTATCTATATTTCAGATTTTTTTTATCATCATCTATTTTCAGAGTGGTGTTGCCAAATATTAGTCATTTTAGACTGGACGGCAGCACAGAGTTCTCCCATGGTACATTAAAAGATCAGGGCAGCTCTACATTTTGCCTGGCAGTACCTGCTTACAGTCTACAGGCCTACTCCTGTAGCTGTGGGTCAACATCAACATGAAAATGTATAGAGGTGACAGTTTACCATCCTCAATCCATTTTATATCCCTTGTTTTAAGACATAATTTGTTTCTCATCCCATTGGCAGATAATTAGCATATTTTAGGATTTTTTTTAATGAAGCCATGTCTGTTTTTTCTTATTTGTCTAAGTCACATTTTTGACAGGATACAGAACTCTTGTTGAGTCAGGACATTTTCAGACAGCGATAGGATCAGTAATGATTTGGACACTCTTCTGGCTAACCCCTCCATTTCTACATGCACTATCTGTATGAAATTTTCTTTGGAAATGTTATATTGTTTTGGCAGTGAAATCCATGGGCACGGAACAGAACACTTTTTTACAGAGCGAATGCGCTGATGAGTAATCTTCACTTGATTTTCTTAACCGGAAAATTTGGCTGTCAGTTAGAGATGACATTTATCAACAAATACAGATGAAATTGAGATCCTGTTAAGCTTGTGTCGAAAGATTGCTGCCAGTTCAGTCTTTTGCCTTCCAGATGGACATTACTGGAATAGCAGAAAAACAGGCCACACTGTCCAGGAACGGTAGACTGAAACGCTGCCAGAAGTGTAATCGGCCTGCTGGCCCTGGCACAGTTTGCTGGAGCTTTGGGTTTTCGGCTCGATGTGTGAGGGTGAGCCGGACCGCACACCCAGCTGTGCCACGGTGCTGCCCGCCCTCCTCTGCCCACCATCTGCTGCCAACGGCCCGCACCGCTAAAACACAGCGCCCCCTGCCTGGCAGCTCACAGACACCAACACTGTGGATCACGGCCCGTTGGAGTCCGTCCCTCTGATTCTCAGATTCCGAGCTGTTTCGGGAATGTTGGGATCAGAGTGCACTGGCTACACGCCCCCTCAAAAACCTGTAAGATTCCCCCATCCTCCCACTCTTACTACCGTAATGCGTCATGTAATTGCGCATGTGAAAAATAGAGCAGCTGGTAGCTTGACTCTCAACATCCCATAAATAGACAGTGTGGTCATCATCATATGAATGTACAGCTCCATAAGAATTCAGAATGCCCTCTTGCAGTTTTTTTTGCTTTGTATCGTGATCTTTATTTATTTATTTAGCATTAATGGAAGAGCATTATCTTCCCACATTTCTGCATGTTTACATGAGCACCAAGGAAAAACACACGATTTAAAATTGCCTGAGGGGAAGTGAGAAGATCTCCCAGTATAAGACCCACCTTACCTTCCCAATTACAAACAGAAAGTACAAAATTGATACAAACAGCATTTTTGTAATATATTAATGGGTATTAATAGGGTATTCTAACACTCCTGGGGCTCTGTGTGGTGTGTGTTTTTTTTCTCCTTATGCGGTAGATTGATCCATATTGTAAGGTGCTGACATCAGTCTCTGGTTCTGCTGGACATGATGAAAGGGTGACAGAGGTCTGGACGATCTTAAGGTGACGAGATTAACCCTATCCCTCTTTCACCACCAGATCGACTGAACAGCACCTCAGTCCTGCCACTACATATGGCTGGCCCAGACCTTTAAATGGTGTCTAAAGATATAAGTAAACAGATCATAAGTACAATTAACCCTATGAAACAGGGAGGTGTGTCCTTATCTGACAAACATAGCATTATTTAATTAAACAA
>JAFBMS010002795.1:0-12500 GCA_019788955.1 Albula glossodonta | reverse complement strand
TGACCTGATCATCCTCCACGTTGATGTTGGGTTTAATGGCTGGCAGCTCCAGAAGAAAAGGATTCCTGGCTAAACTGTTCCTGTTTTGGGAGAGTCCTGATGTGCGGCTGTTTGTTTGGCAGGAACGCCGTTCCGGGCGGAGCAGGAGAGGGACCTGAAGGAGGCTCTGAGGGGCACGGATCCCGTCATCCCGCTCGTGTTCGTCAGCGGGAACCACGACCTGGGAAACACCCCGACGCCGGACACGGTGGAGCTGTACCGCCGAGGGTGGGGCGATGACTACTTCAGCTTCTGGGTGGGGGGGGTGCGGTGCCTGGTGCTGAACTCACAGCTGTTCTTCGACGCGTCGGCCTGCCCCGAGCTGCGGGACGCGCAGGAGGCGTGGCTGGAGGAGCAGCTGCAGGCCGCGGCCCGGAGCCCCCGCCAACACACCCTCATCTTCCAGCACATTCCGCTGTACCTGCGCGCCCCGGACGAGGAGGACGACTACTTCAACCTGCAGCGAGGCGTCAGGGAGAGCCTTATCAAGCGATTCCGGCAGGCAGGTACGATCACAGCCCCAAACCAAGCCTCACCAACTTTACTTACAAACCCCCAACCTCCAGCCCCACCCATCCCCACCTACCCCCACCCCCATTTAGAGCAGGCGTGCTGAAATGGCCACAGTCATCTTCATGGCAAATCTGACAATTGTGATGTCATAATTTAATACAGCCATGAAAATTCCATCATATGACTAAGGACAGGAGCTAACGATAGGAGATCTTTCTAACACAGTGTTGGAAAATACTGCACATGTGTGTCATTAATATTAACAGGCTGAAGGTAACTGGCTGGCTTCCTTCCTGGAAGCAGATTGGCAGACCTTTGGTCAATAAGTTTACTTCTTCACTGCAGGCCAAAGCATTCAGTCCAGATGCACCACACTCCCTAGAAATTTTTTGCTTGAGAAATAAGATATATCGGATATGACCAGCAGTGTCTCGGTTTAACTTTCTCTCTGCTATTCTCACATGTTGCAGCAAGGAGACAGACCAGAAGGGCCAGATCAGAGTTCATCCATTACTTAGCAATGGCAATACCGCCTAGAATGGGATTCTAAACAACTAGCTTAATAAAGCAGTTTTCACTGACGCTGGATGCTAGGATAATTCAGCTCCTCCAGAAGCAGCCATGATGATCATGGGGAAAGCTGTCCAAAGCCGTTATCATGTTGCTTTTTTCTGACACACAGTTGGCGCACTGTTAATCAAAACCCATTAAAACCCCGGAGCGTATGGCTTTTCAGTTCTGACTGTTTTAGCTGAGAGCCTCCTTCAGTGTTGGAGCTGGTCTGTGCTCATTGACTTTAATTTTCTGCATTTTCACCATGTCTTGTTTTTAGGCTGTAATGATTTCTGCTGCCTGTGAGAGGTGCTCTTTAGGTTTGCATTATTTAAACGAGGATGGACATTGAACATGGAACTCTCTCCTCATTTCCATGTTTGTCATACATGTAACAGAGTAATATCTTATTCTCACACATGTTCACATGTTCCGATATCAATTATGTATCTGGTTTATGTTGAAAGTCTGTTACAGAGCATTTTAAATATAGATCACAGGCGAGCGCGTGTGATTAGCGAGTTTGATCGGGAGTGGGTTCTGTTTTATTTAACACAAACTTGGACCCTGTTGTGAATTCTTCATTATGCCCGTCTCTGGCGGGGTTTAATGAGCGTTCTTTCACTTACAGTTTCTGTGGATGTGAAAGCCGAAAGTGCATGAATTTAATGTCTGAAATCATCATCCAGAGGTCCAGATCTTCGCCGTGCGGAGGGTCTGTCTGATGCCTGGGAGGTGGTTTTGGGCGTGATCATGCGTGTGATTTAAATCAGTCTCCCTGGTTGAATTTCAATAAGGATAACTTCAGTGAAACACTAGCAAAGTTTAGCCATAACTGGCCAACATTTTTATATCTATAATTACGCAAGCATGTTTTTTTATAGATGAGAACATGGATTTTTACAAGGTTTGTTATAGATGTATGAAGCATACTTGTACATGCAAGTCAATTGGGTTTTTTGTTTTTTTGCATTGAAAATGTTTTTGTTCAGATGGAGTTTTGCCGGAGGTCTTCAGGCAAAGTGGTTTGTGCAAGGGTACAAACAGCCATGTGAAATGACCAATCTCTGAAGAGTCAAGTGATCTAGCCACTTCACCCTGTCCTTCCCTGTTCTGTTGCTGAGATTGTCCTGTTAAATTTGGGAGCGGTTCATTGATTGGTTGATGCGATGCAGGAAGGGCCAGGGCAGTAAGGGTCATGTGACTGAGGCAGGCTGCAGGCCCTGAAGGAGTCAGAAGGGCGAGTGTGTGAAACCGCACAGTGAAGGGGTGCCCTTCTCCCCCTGTCCTGGTTCTGTTCTGGTGTCTCTCCTCTCTCTCCGGGTTGTTTGTCTCTGCAGGTTAGGAGCAGATGGTGCGGCCGTGCGTTGCTGTATGAATTGGAATCGTTTCAAAAGTGGGTTATTTTTCTTACCCCCCACAAACCTTTCCCCAACAAATCCTGTTATGTGCCTTACGGGGTACGCTGTCAGCCTTCAGGCATTTCTATTGTCTGATTTCACTCTCAGCTGCATTATGAAATGACAAACTGGTGTTTTTAATAAAAATATGAATATTATTGGGAATTCCTACACCTCTCATTGCAGTCCTCACAGGAGCCTGTCCAAATTGAGGGCCCAGGTGAAATTTCAGGTTTAGGGGAAATGGTACACTGAAAGATGAGAGGAATTTCAGGCTGTCGTGTAAAGAAATGGAATCATGTTTGCCGTGTTTTACTGTCCAAGCGGCGAATTCAGGCTGGCACTGGCGCTGGCTGCTCTGAGCCTCCTCTTTATCAGCTGGGACGAAGCACCAGGTGTCAGATTTTGAAAGACTCCAGCACTAATCCCCTCCCCCCCCTTGCCAGGTGCCAGGTCTCCACACTGACAGTCACGTCACTGCCGGATTTGGGCCTGCTCCTTTTCTCCTTTCTTCCCTCATCCTTTTCTCTCCGCTCTGAATCGCTCACAGCGTGTGCCACAGCTCCACGGTCACTGCACGCGGTGTCTCTCTCTTCCTATTCACGGCAGCCATTTGGCTTTCACCTGGAGCAGGAAGCCACAAAGGTGCGAAAGCGTGACTCCCCGTCCCACATGTTCAACCCCACACTGGACCGTCATTTACAATCTGAGCCACTGAGAAATGAAAACCAAATTATTTTGATGAGAATTAGTTTCCCTTAGAACTCCATCTCTCTTCCCTCCTGCCGGTTACACTACCTGACCTTTAAAGACTCCTGTGCCGGGACAGTTACGTGCCTGAATATGGATCTGAGAGACTGTGTTCTGCCAAATGCTCCCTACACTCTCCTCTCAAAGCTGTTTTTCCTGTTCTTGTTTTGTGAGAGGGTTTTACGATCGCTCTGACGCGTCGATCGAATCACGTTCTTCTGGCAGACAGAACTGGCCTTTTCACAGTCCTTGTCGAGCCGATAGAGCTGAAACACATTTGTAGAATAAAACACACCCATCTGAGCGGTTAGTTTTTCTCCCTGTGTTATTGTTTGCAGCGGCGCTGAAACAGTGAGCAGGGACTCGTAACAGTGCAGTGCGCACAAACTCATTTTCCAACTCTACTGGAGCTCTCAGATCTAATATAAGGAGGCAGTTCGGTTCGTATGATTGGGGCGGTGTTTCATAGCGGTTGCTGTGGGTTTGTGGGAAGCTCGTTCCGAGATGCATGCCCCCAAGGCCTGCAGCTTCTGATCACTCTGTGCCGCGGTATCTGATGGATTTCTGAAATTGCTTTCGTTCGTAATCAAATTCATATTCCATTTATGATTTCCCACTTTATATGGATTTTCATATTTCTCCTCATATTCAGCGCTATAGCACAACTCCGGAAATGTTTTTTTTTTTTTTTTTAAGACGCCATTTTCTAGCCAATTTTTTTCAATATACAGTTGAGAGTATAGCATTCCATTGCTGTCATTTAAAAAGCTACCTTCCTCATTTAAACTTATCAGTGAGGATGACAGTTTCCAGCACCAAAACAAAGGAAAGATCATTTTTTTCCCAATTTTATTTTGTTCTCTTTTTAGTTTTAAGCTACACTTAAACTCCCGTCCTTGATGAATAATGCACCCTGTTTAACACCATCTTATAAAAAAGATTATTGACATTTGTTGTTGTTATGTGTACTAATTTTTAATTATTCATTTGCCCAGACTCACATTTTATTGCATTATTTAAACGTTAGTGTTTATATCAGCTTTCCGTTCACCAGACTCCAAACACAGAATGAAGATTCTCTGGCTTCAGCCCTGAGGTTAAACAGGGCCCAGACCCTTTTGGAAGGACATAGCTATTGTTTTGAAAATATGTGATGTAACAAACAAAAACATGAGCAGTTATAATATCTTCGCCTGTGCAGGGTGTTTATATTAATTCATAATTCAAAGTTGCTTTCACTGCATGCGCCAAGACAAACGAATAAAAAATTAATGTATAAACTGTTGTAAGGGAGTTTCCCAGTCAGAATTAGTTTCCATCAACTCCAACGTGTACACTGAAATATTTTGTGTAGTGCATTTTTAACCTATTATATTCCCATTTTCAAATTCAGACAAATTCAATAACTCAAATCATCGACCATACAGAATGAATATTTTTGGATGTGATCATTTTCAATGATGGACTGTTTACTTTATAATTTTCTTCTTATTTGTTGGTCAGATAAAATCTAGCAATGGGATATTACATTCTTATGCTGTAATGTTACATTCTTAGGTGATGATGTTGCATTCTTATGCTGTAATGTTACATTCTTAGGTTGCGATGTTGCATTCTTATGCTGTAATGTTACATTCTTATGCTGTAATGTTACATTCTTAGGTTGCGATGTTGCATTCTTATGCTGTAATGTTACATTCATAGGTGATGATGTTGCATTCTTATGCTGTAATGTTACATTCTTAGGTTGCGATGTTGCATTCTTATGCTGTAATGTTACATTCTTAGGTTGCGATGTTGCATTCTTATGCTGTAATGTTACATTCTTAGGTTGCGATGTTGCATTCTTATGCTGTAATGTTACATTCATAGGTGATGATGTTGCATTCTTATGCTGTAATGTTACATTCTTAGGTTGCGATGTTGCATTCTTATGCTGTAATGTTACATTCATAGGTGATGATGTTGCATTCTTATGCTGT
The DNA here is from genome assembly GCA_019788955.1 of Albula glossodonta. Lineage (NCBI taxonomy): Eukaryota > Metazoa > Chordata > Actinopteri > Albuliformes > Albulidae > Albula > Albula glossodonta. Next base: position 7,264 of record JAFBMS010002795.1, on the reverse strand, counting down.
AATGTTACATTCTTAGGTTGCGATGTTGCATTCTTATGCTGTAATGTTACATTCTTAGGTTGCGATGTTGCATTCTTATGCTGTAATGTTACATTCTTAGGTTGCGATGTTGCATTCTTATGCTGTAATGTTACATTCATAGGTGATGATGTTGCATTCTTATGCTGTAATGTTACATTCATAGGTGATGATGTTGCATTCTTATGCTGTAATGTTACATTCATAGGTGATGATGTTGCATTCTTATGCTGTAATGTTACATTCTTAGGTTGCGATGTTGCATTCTTATGCTGTAATGTTACATTCATAGGTGATGATGTTGCATTCTTATGCTGTAATGTTACATTCATAGGTGATGATGTTGCATTCTTATGCTGTAATGTTACATTCATAGGTGATGATGTTGCATTCTTATGCTGTAATGTTACATTCATAGGTGATGATGTTGCATTCTTATGCTGTAATGTTACATTCTTAAGTTGCGATGTTGCATTCTTATGCTGTAATGTTACATTCTTAGGTTTCGATGTTACATTCCAAACTGGGAGTACTTGTCACATTTGTTCCAGAAAGAGTTCCTGATTCTACCAACGTTCAGGTCCCCATAGTGGGACTGGTTTGCCCTCTAGTCCTGCTGTCATAGTAGCAGAGAACATTACACATCCCAAGACAGCTTTTACCGAATACCCCTTCATTCCTCAGCCCCTGAACAGCCAAGCCTCCTGAACAAGACATACAAACAGGCCACTATCTCTGCCAGTTTTACAACTGAGCATATGGATTACCAAGTGTACAAGTGTGGTATATTAACCAGGTTACTTTAGTATTCTCTCTGCAAGATCTGAGAGTTTTCTCAGCATAATTAGTTCTTAGTGAAGATTTTACTGAATTCAAACGTGTTATGATAGTATCCTGACATGTGCATTGTGTTGGAAGAAAGATGGTAGACACCAGGATAACTACACCTATTTTACTGACATTGTGAGCCAATGTTCAGCTTGCACTGTCTGCATTTTCACGCAGAGGAGTGTGTCATGTAGAGGTTAATTTGGGATTCGTCTTGCGTTCAGGGAAGCTAGTAGGGGTGCATTCGTAAATTCAGTCTGGTGCTGAATTAGAAAGCGCTCGAGGTAAAGCATTTGATTGTGCATGGAGTTACGAACGGTCAAGCGGTAAACTGACAAAAAAATAGCAGTAGATAGACAGGCCGTTATAGCTGTCTGTATGCTAGACATTAGCATGGTGCCACTCAACATGAGTGCTTGTCAAGTGTGAGGATGACAGCGTAGTGATCGACTGCAATGGCATGCTAATGATCCGCTGTGATAGCCCAGCTCCGATCCATTCTGTATCTTTATCACATTCTGTCAGCAGCATCCATCCATGTCATGCTTGTGAATATGTGTTATTTCTATTGATTGTATGCACTGATGGAACCCTGTTTCTTTTTAAATTAAATGAAAAAGAGAGGGGTAAAAAAAAGAAAAATCAATCACTCTGTTTTGACAATGTATGAACAAATACATCAGTATGACTAAAACACTAATTATTGCTCGCTTAGTTGGCATTCAGCATTATGCTAATGATGTGAGAGAAAGACCGGAGCTCTCCTGTCTCCTGCCCTGCAGCAGCGCCGCTCATTACCCTTTCTGAATGATCTTTATAGGTAATGATGTGTTATCTTAATACGTTTCCCTGCCATTTCCAGAAACTTTGCCAGCTTCGACAACATCGTGCTTTATGCAGATAATGCAGTTTGAATTGTTTCAGGCTTTGTACACTGGTGACCCTGTTCAGAATCCATTGCATTATATATAATGTTATTGTATTACCTTTTTTTAGTGCATGTTACTGTATATGCACTGTTTTAGCCAAATTATTTTAAGCCAGGTGTAAAATGGTATTTTGTTACTTTTATCCTGCTTCTTTCAATAATCTAATCTTTGACCTGTGTCATTTATACTCTTCATTTATACGTTTAATTTTTTTTCTGTTCTACAGCAGCATTTATTTCTGTTTCTGCGCTTCCATCCCTTATGGAGACGATCCAAGTCCTTAAATTCCAGCACAGCCGCAGCCAGCAGCGCTTCTCTAACTGAATAGCGGTTGATATTAATTAGTATTACGATTTAAATTGAAATGCACTTCTGGTTAATTCTCTTGGCCCTCAAAAAGGAGGGTTTTATTCCGTTGCGTTTGAATTTTTATTTATTTATTTTTATTTTATTTTTAAGAATGGCATAAATAACAGAGTTATCAAGGTGAAGCAGCTTCACAGATGGGAGACGACTCCAATTATTCTTCATCCCCGCACGCTGGCCTCTGAATTATCAGGTGGAGCTGCTAGCTAACAGGCTTCCTCCAGCTCGGGCGCGAATTCAGAGCGGCAATCCGGACTGCCAGATAATTACCCCCGGAGCATTTTCTGCGCAAATCCGTTTGTTTGTAGCCAAGCCGCCGTGCGTGTTCCCGGCAGGTCGAACGCCCTTTTATCCCGTTATACGGTATTTGTGATAGTTCTTCTTAAGTATATGTAAACAACTGGATTATGAAATGAATTTAATTTGACAGGATTTTTTTGCATGTTTTTGTTGAAATGTAAACTTTATATAAACTTGTTTTTTTCCCACTGTTTTGTGATATTCATATGATATTCAGGGTGTAGTACTCTGAAAAATTAATTGGCAGGGCAGTGCAGTTTCCCAAATAAAACAGAGGAATAGATCAGTGTGAAGTAAAGAGGAAATAAGCATGTATATTTTCCATCCTGGGTGAATGCACCACTGAGGGAGTCACTGGAACAGACAGGTTTGGAAAGCAAGACTGCGGGGTGTAGTCTGGACCAGACTGCCACAGTCTGGAGCAGTGGCTTAACAGGATGAGCCACTCCATTATATTGATTCATTAATAATAACCGTCATATTTGTGGGCATATGCAGGTCTCCTCTCTTTCATCTGTGCATTAAAGGAGACCCTCGCCTCGTCTGTCTCTCTCTCTCTCTCTCCTTCCCTCCCTCCCATAAAATTTTAAAGATCCAAGGAAATGATTGAATGAGTGAGTAAGGCGTATCATAAAGGTTTACATACAATGCGTGGTCACTCCTAATTTACATGCTTTGGTTCTGAAACCACGGTATTTTATTTGTTTTTGTGCCTCGCTGCTCTTTTGCCAGCTCTGCTAACTTAGCTTTAGCTGCCTTGGCCCATTTGTGCCCCTTGTTATGGCTGTTCTGTGGTTTGCATTCATCATTTTATAATAAAGAGAAAAATAATAAAATATGCAGTTAAGGTATTCATTTTTAATGGACTTAACCCATTTTTATTCCATGCGGTGCTGTAGATTACTTTAGACTCAGCTGGAGGAAGTTCTCTGTGGTTTCCACCACATTTTAAACTTGCTGTAAGTGCTGACCATTATACCAGTGAAGAGTCTGAGCTGCAGAGAGAATTTGGGAAGTGTTTTGAGATATTAGCTCTTAATTGGATCACCTCGGTGTCTAAGGAGCTCCCTGCTTTTCTCTGCCACCAAGCTGTATTTTGCTATTAAAACCATGCATAACTCTGTATGTATAGTGGAGGTGGAAAATGGAAATTTTAAAAAATGCCCTGGCTCAATATCCATGTTTAAATGTAAGTATTGGAAAGCACTCATTGAAGCATCATTTTATTTTTATTAAAAATTTTGTGTTAATTTGTCAGCTGTACACACAACATTTGCTTTGTAAATGTTATCACGGAATGATTGTTACATAGGTTTAAGTGTTATATCTAAAATAATCATTCATAAATTACAGATTGAAGTAGTGAATGTTGTGCCGTAGTGCACTGTTCAAAAGTATGAACAACCTGAAGCATCACCTGAATATCCCCTGTTGAAGAAAAGCTGGGCCTGATACAGAAATAAGGTATACAAGCACCAAACCTGGCACAGCTTCACCGCGGAGTCACTGGCTGGCCATTGAACATTGCTATGTGTGTATTTACAGTTAACAGACTTGTGAACTGCATAGATTTAGAGTGAGGTTTAATATATGTCACAGAGCAGCATTCACAATGTTTGTTTGATATATGATCTAGACATTTGTGATTGAGCATGACAAACTGGAAGGCATTTTGCCATAACATTTGGGAACATGAAGTGCTTAATTCATTACTCACAGGGTGATTTAGTGCTTAATTCGTTACTCACAGGGTGATTTAGTGCTGAATTCATTACTCACAGGGTGATTTAGTGCTGAATTCATTACTCACAGGGTGATTTAGGTGATGAGGGAAGACTGATTTGCATGTCATGTCCGTGTTTTTTCTCTTCCTCTTTCAGTGTGTTTCTGCTGCTAATCGCCCTCCTTGGAGACAGAACAACAGTAATAAGCTCAAGGGGGAATTAAAATGATTATCCGTTCTGTTTGAATATTCACTTTTGACTGTCCTTCCCTTTCATTAATCTCTCAAACCTCAAAGATCCTGCAGGCCCAGATGACTTTGACAGACCATATGAAATCAATCACCATTTGGCCTCCATTTGACTTCAGATTTTAATGGGTTAATTCACACAATGGGAGGCCCCTGAACAGAGTGTGACACAACTGCGGGAGGAATTATCTCTGTGTTTATTGATTTCTAATGGGAGTGAACATCGTTAGCATGCCATTCCTACATTCAGCTTTTTTTGAAGCCTATTGAATGGTTTCCCATTGTATTTTGATATGAAAATGATGAATGCCAGTCTGTGAGGTGTGCAGATTCAGTATGTGTGTTGGCATTTAGTGGTGGTAGGGGACATTGAACATGTACAGAAATTGGTAAACAGGACAACAGATTACTTTTAGAATATGCATTTGCTGAATTGTACATGGAAAAAATACAGATCTATCGAAGTTACTTTCTGATTCAGAATGGTAAAAGCCCTCATTTTATTACCCAAACAGAAGAAAAAGACAGTGCTCTCACTTTTGGGATCAGTCTAAAAAAGGCTGGTTGCTTATTCTGCATTAATTACAGGGTATTGCTTTTATGTGTTTTTTATATGGTTCCTGGCATTACCTGCTCTGTAAAACATTGAGTAATTACTCCCTTCCAGGATGCACAATGGTCCAGGGCCAACGCTACAACATAAGCACGACTGAACACAAAAAACAGCATTTTGAGATCTTCTGGTAATGGGAGAAAATAGTATTACATTTATTGAATTATTTATAGCTAAATGGCTGTACATGGAATTGTAGCATTACCTCAGAGCCACAGAAGCTTAAGAATTATGTGAAGATGAAGTTTCTTTTTCCTGCAGGGACTGGTTTGTTAGGAGGTTCCAGATGGATTGGCCCAGTCCCCATCCCCTGATCGGGTCCGTTCAGGTTAAACATTTTCACTGTCACATGATCTCCCACGGGACAGTGCCATTAGTGGAAACCTTCTCTATGATCAAAAGGGGTGAGGTCAATGGGTGATTGATTTCGGATGGATTTGCCCTGCAGTAATATGAGATCAGATTAATTGTTCTCCGGGGCTTAAAAATGAGGTTTCCTCTCAGGTGGGACCGCTGCCTCTGCCCGCATTGAAAGGACAGTCTGACATTTTATATGGTTTGCCACCACCGCAGACAGAGGTAACCAGAGCAACTGGGCCATGACAAAGCAAAAAGGAGGACTGGCTGTACGAGAATGTTTGTGCTGTTGTGAATCTTTATGGAGTCTTCCCCCTGCGGTTCTAGCATAATACACAAATGCGTGTTTTCAGCTGTGTGCTCTATTTAGTCTGCATGTGGAACGTTCTAAAGCTATTGTTATTTGTCAGGATTATGGCTTATGGTTATGGTTATGGATATGTTAATGCTTGTAGAGAACACAACTGAACTCTATTTAGGTCTGAAGTTGAAAACATTGTGTTTGATCAAGGTATATTACTGCAGGAGTCTGTAATTGTGGTCCAGGGGGTCTTAGTGTCTGCCGGGTTTCATTGTTGCTCTGCACTTAATTGGTTAACTGAAGCAGTTGATGGTTTAGCTACCTCACTTGGTTTCTTGGGTCTAAACTGGCTGCTGATTTTAAACATAAGTCCTCGTGGTCCTCCGCTGTGGACTCTAATGGGTGTGTCCAAGATGGCTGTTTTTTATCTTATTTGTTAAGGTCTACTTATTCTTTAAGCATGTAAAAACCAGTTTTCCCATTTGCTAACAGTCACTGAATTCAGGCCAAATTCTTTAAAATTCCTCCTTTAAAAACAGATGATCTCTGTAATTGAAGATTAGCCCCTGAGAGGTGATTCAGTGGGGTCCTAATTAGCAGGAGCACAGTACACCGGGCCAAAAACGAACCCAACGGCCACAAGCCAAATCTGCATAGGGCCACTAAGATACTGAGATGCACAGCAGACGCTTTTAATGTAAATCAGAGGCTATACTGATGTTATATAATGCATTTTTCAAATGTAGAGTACTGCGTACCGTTCTGGGCTGATATTATGTAAGTAATGAGCCCAGACAGGATGGCCGGTTCTCATCTCTGTGTTTTAATAAATACCTTTACCTTATTTCTCTATATATTTACATTTTTAATCTAACACTTGGAAACCTGACTGTAAGACAATCCTGAGATAATTAGCACGTGATAAACATCAGGCTTCCGAATGCCATTTGCCTGAAAGGGCAGACTCAGTTTAATTTGGCATTGTACCTTACCAATTACTCGGTTGAAAGACTGTCATAATAATTGTATAACGCTCTGTAAAATGTGGATTGTCCCTGGGGGATAATATTTTCCAGCTTTGTTAAAATGTAATTATGTGCTATTGAAGTCTGTAGGGTTTCCTCCCTTTTGTCTCTGATGATAGCGACATGAGTGCTCTTACCCTGATTTGCTCAATTATGGAGAGGAAAAAGGTGAAATCATTTTCCAACTCCAGGGTAAATTGGCTGAGAAACACTCCTGGGACAAAAACACAAAGCACAAGAGAGCATCAAATAGAACTGTTTAAATGACAATGTCCTTTAAGTTCACTGTGTAGCTATAGGGACTGTTTGCTAGCTAGAGGGATGACAGTTATATTTAGTTTTGAGTGGTTGACAAACAGGCAAGAAACAATCTACAACTTTTGTCTCAAATGATCATAACTAAAACATTTAGTGTCATTTTGCATTCTCTATATCTGCTTATTTTATGTTTTTGACCTTGTTCACACCTCACAATCTTGATGTGGCACAACAGAGCAAAGTACATTAGTAGCAGAAAATGGTCAGTCAGGAAAACCTATAATCAATCAAAACAAA
>JAFBMS010002794.1:0-24373 GCA_019788955.1 Albula glossodonta | reverse complement strand
GACTCTATCAAGCAATGAAGCTCTCAGCACCAGCAACTCCATCAAACTATGATTCTCTCAGGAGTGTCAATATCATGCATGCGCATAGTATTTACCTTACAGCTATGATCGCGATCAGCTGTATTGTCTTTAACATAAGACGGGTGTCAGCTTGTGACAAGCAACGTTTCAGTCTGTTCTGTCATATTTTTTCTTTGTATTTGGGAGGAACCACATGGTTGTTCAAAACTACACAGGCCAATCAGGCAGAGGGAGAATGCTCTCCAGCTCTGAGCTCCACCCCTTTTTTAAATAAGGGGTGATCCCCTGATAAAGCAACCTATTTAAAATAACATATTTAGGAATTGCAGGAGTTCTGTGGGCTAACCTTCGGTGTACCAAGACGCAGCTGACCATATATTTAAAAACGTACACAACACGTTCCTATCAACTTATATAGTTTCAGCACTTTGCTACCAGTGGTTTAACACAGCCCGGTGTCTGTTTCATGAAAGAGTTCACAGCTGTTCGTTCTCATCTTTAACATTCCGCCTGACTCTGCCTTCATCAGTTGTGGAAGAGGTGCAGTCGTCAAACTCAGTGGAATCACACCTTAGCTCATTAATTCAGGCAGCAAAGAAGTGGAAGCTGACAGCGTGCGAATCGGAGTGAGAGAAGACTAGTCTTTGTTCCCACGAATCAGCAGGGAATGCTGGTGGATGACTGGATTACCAGTGTCCTTCCTTTAAGTTGGGAGTAAAAAGGATTAAAAAAAAAATAAATCAGTCAAACAGTCCATGATCAAATGGCTTTGTGCTAACTACAACCAGGGTGTCACAAAAGAACACCTTTATCCTAAGCCTGTAGGGACAGATGCAATGAAAGGCCAGTGTTATGATGCAGTTTTTTTTATCCCACCACCACCCCCCCAACTGCATTAATCCAGTTACAGTAAATTTGTACAATAAACCCCCACACCCATATACACACAAAATATATATATACACACATGCACACACACACACACACACATATATATATATATATATATATATACATATATGTATTAAAACAAAAACACATTTAAAGACAAAAAGAACAAAAGTGAAAAATAAATATATTAATCAATACTTTGATTTCCTTCCTTTTTTTACCCACCCCTTCCAGCGGAGGGCAACATCTTGATCTATCTTCTCCCTTATTATATGTTATGATGCAGTTTGGTGGATGTCACGCACTTCATGGCAAATTCATGAGTTTTGCGAGTCCTCGCTAAAGCCATGTACAGAACATTTTTTTCCCCACTCTGTTTGAAAAACATGATTTCCAAATCCCTGGAAGAGCAGGCTTCAGAACGCTGGACTAATGCGTACTGTAAAATTCAGCAGCATGAGAGGAACAAGGGTGTCTAGAGGCAGGCGGCCGTTTGATGGGAATGATCCTGAGTGCATTTTGTTGTCAAGGCACGATGGGCACGTGGACATTCTCACGGCGGGCTTGGCTCGATATATGCAGGAGTGGAATTCCTGTTTTGTCCAAAAATCCACTTCTGGTCATGTGCCCTCCAACGGTCTTTACAAGGAGGGCATCATTAGGAGAGGGAGGCAAAGTGTTAAAGCTCGGTGGGGGGGAGATGTGTGGTAGAGCCTCACTAGAGATCATCATACCACTTTAGTCCTTTCCCCCGACTGCCTGCCACGGCTTCCTGGTTGTACTCATTTAAAAATGCATGAGCGTGGTGGCCTCAGTTCTGCCGAGGTGAGAGGACAGCGGTGCTGTTAGAACCGGGAACCCAATGGGAGCTCCGCAGGTCTGCCTTTGGACAAACTCAACCAGGCAGAGCCACAGAACTGTTGGTCTCACAGTACGTTCTCAGAACATTTGACATTTAGTCCTGCTCTTTGACCGTCGAGGGAGTTCCAGAGTCACAATTTTGCCCTTTTGAAAAATTTAGCAGGAATTGTGGGTAATTTTTGCTGTCCTTTGCCAACCAATAGTGCATCTCATGCAGTGGCTTTTAATTTTTGAACATCGAAATTAAGTTTTGCCATTGAAATAAAACATTGACCCATGTAATTTTTTTGTAATTATTATTATTATTATTATTATAATATATTTTTGTCTTAAGAAAACAAATCATTCATAATCCAAGTGCTCTAATTTTGACTCCATGCTTTGGTGACACAGTTGTCCTTGGAAACATTCACGGCTTTCATTGTTGAATATTTGCCATTTGCACAAGAGGGTTTTTATTAACGCAGTTCAGCTTGTGCATACTGAGATAACTGGGTGAAATACCATGAGTGCCCCGCCTAGAGACTGCAACCATCTGACCACAAACCAATTTTTCAAACCACTACATGCACTCAGTATCACACATGCACATTCACAATTTTCTCTCAGACCTTTAAATTCTCAGTTCAGTTTGTTTCAGTTTAATAATGCTTTATTGACTTCACTGAAAATAGCAATACTGCCAAAGCAATTAACAATAAATCATGATAAGAACTCAGAAATAATCAAGTGCATTGAAACAAACAAGAAAAAATAATGAAAAGGATAAAATATAGATAAGTTATATATGGTGCTTGAACACATTTTTCCTTAATAACTTTTTTTCTTAATAACACACAGTACCAAACATAATCTTACAGACCAAACTGTTTGCAAATTGCTCCAGCACTCACAAAATATTAAAAATGCATACCACACAAGCAAATATTTATCTCAAACAATACAACTTGTGGTCAAATTAAACTACAGCTACCAATATGACCCTGTGCACCCTTCTTAGTACTGTATGCCCATGGCATTTTCTGATGCTATGACAAAGTTATAGCTTCTATCAAAATGCTAAGCAGACATATCACAGCATGAAGTGTATTCTTTTATGTTGAAAAATTACCAACCCTTGGAGACTCTGCAACTATACTTTAAACTTTTTATATTTTTGTCACCTATTAAGACTATTTTTCTTCAGTCATAGTTTGGGTGGGCCAAAGAATATCTGTCCTGAGAGTGGATGGTGTAAGTACTGTTGACTGAGATGTCTCCTGTCCATGTTCTTGGCATTGCAGACCATTGTGATGCTATTTTGTGTATTTGTTCGGTTTTTATGTGTTTCTAGAATTTGATGGGTCTTTTTGGATGTTTATTGGTAGAGGATATTGATGTGCTTGGAGGGTCATTTACAGAATCATGCTGCATGAGTGGACCATGACCTCACAGCTGTAAAGTACAACCAGTTTAATTTCCAGCCATATCCTGGATGGTATTTGGTTTTCATTGACCTTTAAATGGCATAGAAAGCCCTTTGTCTTTCAGTTAATTTGTGGCCAAGCAAAATGTTTCAGTGGAACTCACTCTTAGGCTTAAATAAACATTTTTGTTTCTGTGACATGTTTATCTCGTGTACGTTTTTGAGCGAGTTCCATGAGATTTAGACCTTGTCTGGAGTACTAATATATATTTTTACTGACCCAGGTCTGAACGAATTGTTCTATCACAGCTAAGCTCTGCTGTAACCCCTCTGAGATAGCAGGAAATGAGGTCACCTGTGTACAGAACACATTTTATTTCTGTGTCCTGTGGAGCGCAGTCAGGTGCTACAGATTGTTCCAGTGATTTTGCCAGTCCATTTATGTGCATGTTGAATACAGCATGACTCAAACCACAGCCCTGTTTTAGCAGTGCATGCACTTTTCTGTACATTGATTTACAATAGTTTTCTACATCTTACATTTTTTTTTCTGTAACAGAGGACATTTTTTAAACAGCAGTTAACAAAACGTGAACAGAACCAGTAATCAATTTAAGAATGCTATAATTCTCTCAAAATGTCAAACACATGCCATAAAATCAAATAAGTGCATTAAAACAGATTCATTTGTCACCAAAGGAAAACTTCTGTTTAACCACCATTTTACAAAGGTTCACAAAAAACTGTAAGTGTCAGTATGATTGGAGTGTATGCTCTATTTATAAACTTCACTTTGTTGAATTTAACACTACATTAAAATGACAGAATATACAATGATGTATTTTTAACAATATGATCAGTCCTATATTTCCTCCCTATATACAAATACCAATATTAAGTATTAATAGCCAGCTCCACCTGAAACTCACTAACCAAAGCATTCAAGATTAAATTACAACTGTCCTTAAGCAATAGGTGTCAGTTTTCTGTCAGGTTGTGCTGGGGGGGTTTCAAAACACCAGAGTGCTTTACCCTTCCATTTTTCACTCTATTTTTCAAGCTGCCAACTTATTTTTTCAGCGGCTGCACTGGATATAGCTTGTCTCCAGAACAGGAGTGTCTCATTGTGTTTCACCGCCTTCTTATCCCAGAGCAGCCTGAGACACACATAATACAGTATGAGACATACAGAGCACAGTCTGAGACACACATAATACAGTATGAGACATACAGATCACAGTCTGAGACACACATAATACAGTATGAGACATACAGAACACAGTCTGAGACACACATAATACAGTATGAGACATACAGATCACAGTCTGAGACACACATAATACAGTATGAGACATACAGATCACAGTCTGAGACACACATAATACAGTATGAGACATACAGAACACAGTCTGAGACACACATAATACAGTATGAGACATACAGAACACAGTCTGAGACACACATAATACAGTATGAGACATACAGAACACAGTCTGAGACACACATAATACAGTATGAGACATACAGATCACAGTCTGAGACACACATAATACAGTATGAGACATACAGAACACAGTCTGAGACACACATAATACAGTATGAGACATACAGATCACAGTCTGAGACACACATAATACAGTATGAGACATACAGAACACAGTCTGAGACACACATAATACAGTATGAGACATACAGAACACAGTCTGAGACACACATAATACAGTATGAGACATACAGATCACAGTCTGAGACACACATAATACAGTATGAGACATACAGAACACAGTCTGAGACACACATAATACAGTATGAGACATACAGAACACAGTCTGAGACACACATAATACAGTATGAGACATACAGAACACAGTCTGAGACACACATAATACAGTCTGAGACATACAGAACACAGTCTGAGACACACATAATACAGGCTGAAACACATAATACAGACTGAGATGCCTGTAATATGGTCTGAGATATGGGTACAGAGCTGGGTAAAATACACTTGCTGCACCCTTACTCCCCAGTTTCAACCAAACTTATATCAGCCACATACCACCCCAGAGAGAAGTTCAGAGAGAACATTTTTGCCTTATTTTTGTCATATTTTTGCAGTTCTTTTTCTATTTAGTCTCTCTACTATAACTGAATCATCTGGGGTGGATAATTAGGTTTCTGTCTGCAGGTGTTTCAACTGCAACTCATTTTGCAGTCTTTGACTGTAATTGTACATTAGCCATATTTGACCTGTTTAATTCTTCTATTTCCCATTGAGAAGCACTATGCATTTCATTTTCCAAAGAGCTATGTGCAGGGACAAGAAGCTGTTCAGTAAATGGAAATGAATTAAAAAAAAATTTTCACAGAGCAAAAACAAAAACAGAAATTAAATCACTTTCTGGAGTTCCACTGAGAGAATGTTTTAAAAGCACATAAACCAATAAACAATACCAGGCACTTGCCTGGCAATTAGAGGCTGTTCTGTATTTATGGGTTTGTTTACTGTTGCCATGACAACATATTCCACATTTTTTTTTTTTTTTTTTTTTTTTTTTTTTGCATTTTCCTCATCTAGAACCCATTGTGACATCATACTGTTACTAACCACCTTTTACATTCCGTTCTAACCATTCTACTCCATCAATCTACATGATATTGTTTTTGTTCACACAAAAATTCAATTAAAAATCTTCCATTTCTAATCCATGGCTGACTGCATGTCATGAGAAGCTTAAAAAACACTGAATTATTCTGATCTCTCAGTATTGCATCCCTGATGGATTTTATGTTATGCGTGATAAATGTGCATTCCTCTGCCCGTGTTGGAAACAACATTCTTTTGGTAGACGGCCATAGGCCTCTCTCCTGCTGTTACCATACATACTGGATGATGGCTTTTGAATGGTATAAATAATTAAAATGCAGTTTAGAAGCAATATAGATAGTGAATTTTATATGACCAATGACAAGGTATTTATACACAAGGGCTTTTGGCCTACCATGTCCAGCTTCTTGTTAGGCTTGGCTTTTTTGTGTTTTGCTGTGGACATTATTCCATTGCTGACATCATGACTTTTACAACTGAAATGTCACAACTCTGTCAGGATTGAATGATGCTTGTTGGGACGGGGTGACAGAGGTTCCAGATTCACGTAGCTTGGCGTATTTCCTTTGAGGGTCTGTCATTGGATTTTGCGAGGTTGTTGGAGATGTGTAATATGTTATAAATAACACCTATATGTTTTTACACTATGTGTGTAATTTTAGCATTTATAATACATTTTTTTACTGAATAGGATTTTTCCTTTTAAGTCTTTTGTAAGTTTTAGTCATATCGCAAAATTTTATTCAGCAATACGACTGATGTGTATATGTGAAAGGTTGGCTAAATAAGTGAAGATCTTTTGTGAATGGGAAGTAATTTCTGCTTTATGTTATTTTACTGCATAGCACATAAAATAAGGAATTACTAAATGAGGAGACATTGTGTTTTACTCCTGGAGGGCTACAAAACTGGTCTGCAGTTCGTATTATTTTTGTTTTTTTTTTTGCGTGGTTTCCTTTAAATCAGCAAGTTTTGGCCTTGGAAACAAGGTGGGTGGAATCTGAAGCTGATCTGTGACCTAAATGTATCACTTATGTGTTAAGCCACACCAAAATCCAGAAGGCACTATAGTCCCCCAGGATGGGACTTTGACACCACTGGCACAGATTTATTTAAGGGTGTTCTCACATTGTGTCCCAAGGATGATCACCAAGAACTTGACTGCTTCAGTGAAAAGGTTGCTACTTATATTGTCTCCTGTGTTGCATGTTGGCATCACCGTGTTGTCACTTTTATGTAGAGCCATGCAGAAGATTTGAGCTGTGCTTCTGTTCCTCTGAAACGATGTGCTGAGTGTTTAAATATATTGTGAGGTTGAAATAAAAATGACATGACATCCAGTAACAGAATCTTATGACTGTGATTGTACAACCTGAAACCTCCATTATATAAGTTCATATATGAAGACACCTCAATAAAAAGTTCTCTGCATTCATGAAACACATTAGACAGAAACAGAAGTCAAGTCAATCTGGGAAAGAAAGACTAATTGTAACAAAGTCAATAAAGATGTAAAGGTACTTGAAGTGACTAAATAAATTATTGAAACAAACTTACCTATCAAAGGGCCAGGCTCACTACTTTATAGTGCTTGATTAGATTATTAAAGACAAATTACTTTGAGAGGTTTGGACTGGAAAAAAATGCATATTTTCAAGGCAAATGAAGTTTGCTGGCACACAGCAGCAATGACTGGGCTTGGATTATTGAGTCCACTTTATTTAATCTCTCTGCGACCCACTTTGGATCCTAGCGGGTCCAGTGCTATTTCGCAAGTCAACTGAACTGCTGCTTCAGCTTTGAAGATGGATTTGGGTCACCTGGTATCTGTTTATCCTAAACATGCTTATTTATTTGCTTGTTTTACAAAATAATTCCTTTTGTCCAAACTTACAGTTGGAATTTTGTAAGGGCATTAGGGGGTTGATTAAGGATGGACTGCATTTGCAAAATCAAGTGTAAAACTGTTTAACTGACCAAAAAATTGTCCTAGGTGATCAACTAACCAGGTGCAAAGAGGACCAAATGTGTTACAGTGGGAAGACACACAGGCTTTTGCACGTTAGCCTGAATAATATGGATGACAGTCCAACCTGAATGATATGTAAGACAGAATACAAGTATTGTCATCTCTTTCCAGTGGGAGCTTGATATGAGCACAGCGCCCAATTAATGAGCGCTGACTTTATCGCCCCACCACAGATGACAGATGACATGTGATTGGATACACACAGAAGCTGACAGAAGGGTAGCCATTTTGTTTTCAGACTTAACTGTTTAAGTAGGGAGGAGTTCCCAGACTTGATCTGGGGGGGAACCTTGTGAATGCTAATTGGCTTTATAGTCAGTCTCTTGATTAATTAGGTTTGTCGAAAACGTGTTTAAGTTCCATACTTTTGTACTGCAACAGATCCTATCAGTGCAAGATTGATTCAGCGCCATTTGTTTCATCTTTGAGTTCTCGATTTAAAAGCTCTCAGGACTTTGCTGATGTCAGCTGTAGGTCTATCAATAAATCAATTAAAAATGTAACCTCTTTAAGAAAGAATCATTTGAAAATTCATTAAGAAAACTAAAGCATTAGGCTTTCAATTAAAACTTCTTAAACGAATATAGACTGTTCATTCTGTATAAACGTATATCTGTTTCTAGAATAATGTGGCATTTAGAGGGTAAATCATCTCTCTTGAGACAGTAAAATGTTCGATGCTTAATTTAAATGAAGCGTAATTACTTGAAAACAGTTAACAGGGTGTTATACTTCAGGAATTCCAATTAGGGTAATCCCAAACACCCAGCATACAGGGACCAGCATGGAGACCTTTGGTTTAAGACAAAAAGAAACTGTGCAAAAATAAGGGTGGATATTTTAGCTCAGCAAAAGACCAATGTATGGGTTTGCCTTAAGTACCTCATTGCAGGGTTTTCAGTGCATTTAAAAAATAAAATACACAGTGCATTACAGTCCCAAACTGTGTGTGTTGTTTTAGATTAAATCATGAACATGCATCCAAAAAAAGCCCCTATTAAATAAATGGCTAGGATTCAATCGAATGAACTAATTCCCTTTTAGGGCACTTCTTTTAGGCATTTCAATAAAAACAGACTTTACATAACAGCAGAAGTTTCATTGAATGACTGTATTTCATTAGGGACAACCATTCACATCCTCTGGAATCTGTTCTTTTCATTCTAAAATGGAGTCGCGTAAAAAAGACTGAATCCATTTTGATTGAATGTGCCTGTAAGGGGACTTAGTTCATGTGATGTGAGTCCTGGCCAACATACACTCAATGAAACACATTTAGATTTTTTTCCCCATTTAAATTCAAGCAAGACATAATGATCCAAATTTAACTGCACAGAAATGGCCGACATTCTCTGAACTGTTGTAGTTTCTGCTCTCTGTCATGGACTTTATCTGTTCCCATCTGAATTCACTCACTTGTTTTTTCTTTGCATGAAAATCGAAGAAAATTGCAAGGACTAAATTTTCTGTAAAGAGATTGTGGCTCTTAATTATTAAAGTTTCTTGCACCCAGGCATACTCTGTAATGAAAAGTGACAACTCAAAACTTTTTAGAGTTAACAGGGGAGGTGATTTCCATGGAGAAATTTTCACAGACTTCATGCCTGAGAAGTAGCTAAAAGCATCTTTTTCTCTTTAAATCTTGGGGCATTTCACTGGATACATTTTTCACAGAAATATAATGAGTGATGGGGAATCGGTCTCCTATAAATAAATTTTAAAAAATTAAAATCATGACTCGTACAGTTAAGTCATTGAGATTGTAAGTCAATGTTTAAATTTTGGGATTTAGGAGACAGTCTTTCCCAGAATGACTTGCATGGCTTTTAACATACAGTCCATTTGTACTGCTGTGTACTGCATGGTTTTTAACATACAGTCCATTTGTACTGCTGTGTACTGCATGGTTTTTAACATACAGTCCATTTGTACTGCCCACCGTCCTGCCCTCTGTGACAGGATGGTGGGCAGTGCTGCCTCACCTGCAGACACACAGTGGAGTTTGATTGGTGATCAGCCCAGTTGTTCTGCGATGCCATTACTGGGACTGCTCATAGAGGCAGCACAGGGTTGTGGGTGGGAAGCAGTGTGAGAGTAATATGGCATTTCAGTAGGACAAGTTCATCGGACAAACACAGGAGGTTTTCACTGTGTGAGGTGTGTGGTGCTCTGCTCCTTCAGCACAATGCACTTTCAGAACACATTCCATATTTTAGTTTTTTTTATGCTGTGTTTGCTGCTGCAATGTCAGACTGATGTCAATATCTGGTTATTATGTGGCGCCGGCTGGAATCACACAATATGGTGGATATCTACTGTATAATTGTTGTGCTTTGGAGTTTAAAAACAAGCTTGGTACAAGATCGATCCGAATCACTGAAAAATAAGTTTTCTCCATGCGTGAGATCCTGTGTGTCTGTTCTTTGAGCTCTTGACTGATCACTGTTCATGTTATTTGGTGGCTCATTAAGGAAGGAAGAGAATTAATGTAATTAAATGAAGCATGCTGTTCCAATCAGTGTGCAGTGGAGCGTCCTGCCTGTTTGAGTACGTGTGTGTGTGTGTGTGTGCGTGTTCCAGTACCTTTTTTAGTTGTCAGTATTATAGCGTTGTTATTATTTTTATCATGAAGTAGACGGGGCTCCATCTTGGTTGAGGTTTGTTTTAGCGAGCCTTGTACATTCAGCCCTACAGAACAGTGAGCTCCTCCTCTCTGCTTCTGGGCCTCTCTTATTATGGAGAGTGACACTTTATTTACACTCCATCATTCTTCTTTCCCACACCACACTCTGTTTTACGTCACCGCGGATGGGAGCTGGAACACAGCCCCTCGTAAGCAAGCACAAAGAGCATCGTGACCTGCCCAGTGTCAACCTGCAATCAGTAGCGATCTCCTTTCAAAACCATTATAACATAAACTTTCAAAATTAATATTTTTATTATTTTGAATATGCAAATAAACGTATTCAGTGGTGGTTCTACCCAAAGCAGCAGAGCAGATTTTATGCTGATTAATATGGTCTTTTACCATCCAGAGGGGAATCTTTAAGAATGGAATCTTTAATGACCTCCTAAATGGTTTTGCGTGCTCTGTGTGTGTGTGTGTGTGTGTGTGTGTGTGTGGTTGTGTATGTGGGAGGGTTGGTGTGTGTGCATGTGGAAGATAGCATTGTTTTCATTATCTCTTGATAGGTATTTAATGACTTTAGGTCGTCTCTACTTGACTCCTTGACATCATCAACGCTGAGGCTGGGCCTACAAGGGCCCGTTTAAGACTAATTAGTTATGAGCGATATAGAGAATGAATGAGAAACAGAACAAAACAAAAGAGAGATACCTCAGGTCATGTTTAGTCAGCATTAAGGAAATCTCAGCTTTGTTTTAACTCTCTGGTTGATTACCTTTCAGTCAATCATTTTACAGTCCTCGTCCCGGTGGGACATTTTCTGTTAGCTCCAGCTGTGTTGGATTAATTGAGTCTGATTGTGCTGTGTTGAGTTAATTGAGTTTGATTGTGCTTTTTAAAAACAATGCTGATCTAGATTTGACTTCACTTGGGAATTCAAATCAATTCAGTTTATGGGTTCATTTGGGAAGAAAAATACTTTGGCTTGTAAAATTTTGCAGTTAGAAAATTCCAGGATAAAAAAAAAAAAAAAAAAACAAATAGGCAGGACATTGAGTCATGTAGCGGTTTTTCTTATCCAGATCAACTGCCACAGGTTAAATCATGTTACAAACAAACCATTTATGAAACTGGACATTTTACTGATGCAGTTACTGATAAGTTCCTTGGTCCAGAGTACAACAGCAGGGTTCTGTCTATAGAATGAGCCTGAAACCTCTGAGCCATTAGCCCACTCCCTAAAACATTCTGTGACTGTCCCCTCAAAAAATAAGAAATAGACATTATGTTAGCAAGGCTACAGTGATTGTCCTGCAACTGAATTGATTTGAATTGAATCAAAATATGGCTATTCTAGATGAAGTTGATGGCCTTGTGTAATGCATCAGCGCTGATAAATGCCTAATAGAATGTATTTACCCTGTTGAAAAAATCAAAAGTTTTGGCCATCTTTTCTTGACATAGTGGTGGTTGGAAACAGTGGATTGAGCCTTGTGATGCCTTCTAGTCTAGTGGTCTTCATTTTTGGTCCTGGAAAGCCACAGGATGTGATGGTTTTTGTTTTCTCCTTAAATTCTGTATCACTTCAGACCCATAATGGTGCAGCAAGTAACCTCATAATCATACGCTTATAAATTGCTATATAACAGTAAAAACCCAACATACCTTTGTAGCCCCCCAGACCCAGGACTGAAGACCTGGAGATTAGCTCCAGACTGAAAGTCCATGAAGACCCTATGTGAGCTGAATGGTCCGTTCTTCTCATTTTGTATTCTTATTTTTATTTCAATGTATACAGTACAGATATCACAGTTCATTGAAGAAGGCCTGGTTGTATGTCCTCCTGTTCTTTTACTTTTGTAAACAGAAACACTTCAGTGTGTTTGAGTGTGAACCAGAGCTCAGCTTCCCTCTTTCCGCTTGCTCGTCCTCCCTCTGAGGCCTGAGCTCAACCTGAAAATCGCCAACCAATTTATACCCGAGAAACCAGGTGAGGCGGGTTAACTGTGTAATCAACCACTGTAAAAATAAGTGCTGGGAGCAGCTCTGAAGGGCAGGACACCCTCCAGCCCCTGCATGGCCTGGAGCCTCTCAGCTCAGCGCCAGTGTCCACAGCGGAAAATGACTCTGCACGCACTCATAAATGACATAATGAGTATAAATATTTAAATATACGTACGTCCCCCCCCCCCACACCTGAAATGTGATCTCGGTCCCAATTAAGATGGGGTGGGGGGTGGTGTGTACAGGACTGGGGAGAATTATGAAAGTAAAACCAAACAAAAAATCATTCC
Organism: Albula glossodonta; assembly: GCA_019788955.1. NCBI lineage: Eukaryota > Metazoa > Chordata > Actinopteri > Albuliformes > Albulidae > Albula > Albula glossodonta. The sequence continues at coordinate 11,638 of JAFBMS010002794.1, read as the reverse complement.
TTTGTGGCAAATACTTTGGGGGTACTTCTGGGAACTCAAAGTAGCATCCATTAAATGAAGAGAGAACGCAGATGACCATGGAGGTACTGAGCGTCTTCATCTCTTAGGCTGAGAATTAGGTTCAGGCTCATACTCTTAATAAACAATAAAACTGTGCAGTCAGGCTTGGGCTGGAGTTAAATAAACTGAAACACCTCTGCTGTTCCTGGACAAGGGCTTTCAGCCTCCTGAGAACCGGCAATTAGGGGGACTGACTGCTTTACTAAACAGCCATGAACATCAAAAGCCAAATTGTTTCTTTTTTTTTTTGACTGAACTATTTATAGTTGTTATCCCTTTGATGTGCACAAAAGACATATTTAGTTATATAATTACATATTTTTCTTCTCTTGTTTTTTCAGCTTTATGGGAAAACAGTATGCTTGTAAAATCTAGCAACACTTTATGCATGTAATCGTATTCAGATTATATATTCCCGTGATATGAGTCTGCTCTGTTCTGCAAATCACCTCCCTTCAGGGTCTGCATGGACGGGCCTCTGGAAAAGGATGCACATTTTGACAGCAAAAGATTGAGCCCTGCGATCAGCTACGGCCGGGGGTTTGCACTGGTGAGGAAACAGTCGGCCCAGCCTGACCAGGGAATGATGTAGGCTGGCCAAGTTCCATTGGACTCGTTGCTATCTAGCAGCCATGCCTGATCAGGCCACACACCCCCTGCAGATGAACAAACCAAGAATCGCAGTCTCATAACCCTCTGAGGACTTGGGCAGCATGTGATTGGTGTTGCGTCTGTTAAGTGTAAAGAAGCTGATTCCTCCTCTGGAAGTTAGCATGCATGGTTGCTAAAGGAGATTAGCTAGTTCAATTTCAGTTCCAGTTGGGTAAAAAAGAGTGATATAAATTATCTAAAAAAGTATCTATGTGGATCCTATATTCTGGTTGTTCATTTGATTGGTGGAATGCACTATTCATTTTGAAAACCACCCAGCATGTCACAGTGGTGTTTTTTTTTTTTTTTTGAGAAAACTGTATCTGTCCCTGGTGATTCACATCCTCTATTGTCTTGGCCGTTTGAAATGTCAGACAGTAAAGAAGGCTTCAGGCGCTTGGGCAGCGATGGTCGGCACAGTCTGGTGCCTCAAACGAGCTGGCAAAGTTTTGACAAGTTGTCCAGGGTTGGCCAGGACACTGAGAATGTACTGCAGCTTGACCGTTTGACTTTCTGTGTGTTTTACAAAGTTCTGCACGGCCGATTTGATGCAATCATTCTGTGCTTCAGATGCGAAAAATCAGCCCAAGCCAGGCAATTCAGGACACTCTTAAGGAAAGGTGTGTGTGTGTGTGTGTGTGTGTGTGTGTGTGTGTGTGTGTGTGTGTGTGTGTGTGTGTGTTTGTGTGTGTGTGTGTGTGTGTGTGTGTGTGTGTGTGTGTGTGTGTGTGTGTGTGTGTGTGTGTGTGTGTGTGTTTGTGTGTGTGTATGTGTGTGTGTGTTTGTTTGTGTGTGTGTGTGTGTGTGTGTGTGTGTGTGTGTGAGTGTTTGTGTTTCTGTGTGTGTGTGAGTGTTTGTGTGTGTGTGTGTGTGTGTTTGTGTGTGTGATTAATTATGTGTGTGTGTGTTTGTGTGTGTGTGTGTGTGTGTGTGTGTGTGTGTGTGGGTGTGTGTGTGTATGTGTTGTGTGTGTGTGTGGGTTGTTTTGTGTGTGTGTGTGTGTGTGTGTGTGTGTGTGTGTGTGTGTGTGTGTGTGTGTGTGTGTGTGTTAGTGTGTGTGTGTGTTTGTGTGTGTGTGTGTGTGTGTGTGTGTGTGTGTGTGTGTGTGTGTGTGTGTGTGTGTGTGTGTGTGTGGGTGTGTGTGTGTATGTGTGTGTGTGTGTGGAAAAAGACCACTGCACTGTAATCAATGCTGTTTTAATAGCTTTTAAACACTTTGGCTGTGACTGGAGTGTGATGTTGTTTATCTAGCTTCCATATTTTCACCCAAACTGCATCCCTCCTTCATATCATAGACACATCACAATACAAAACTGAAAACAAAAGGACACTATTTATATTTTTTAATCCCACATCCACTCCACATAGCCTGAGGGGCAAAATTTATGAAACGCCAAAAGTACAAATTAACTGGGACCTTTCACACAGTGATGCTAGAGCAGGGATGGGCAAGGAGGCCAGAACATTCTCTCCATTTCATGCCAACTTCTGGTTTTTATTATTTAATTAATCTACTGATTTACATAGTCTGACATTTAGCTAAATTTTTGATAAGCCCATGAACAGCAGCTGTAGACTGTTGGCCATGGCTCTAAAAGAATGTTTTTACCATGACCTAATCTATTATTGGAACTGTCGGTGTGCACAGCTAATTAGCTAATTTGGTGAGGGTAATTGGTGGAAACAAATCGCAGTATTCCCACCAGCCCTACAGGAGAGGGACTGCCGGCTCATGGACATAATGGATGACTTATCTCTCAGACTGGTTTACAACACAGTGTGAAACAATTAAGAATTAACATCAGTGCAGATACAACACTGACATGCAAAATCTGTTTATCTATTATAAATTTGTTTTAAAGAGAAGAGAAAAGACCCCACGTGGCATCATGCAACTGGAGATTCAACAAGGATGGGTATGGGAAGGTGATATCCCATGTTATCCACAGAACACTATAAGATGAACGAGCACAGCAAAGTGTAAGAAATAAAAAAACACCAGGGAGAATGTAACTCTCTTTTAGAGTAGCTCTCTTTCACAGTCAAAAAGAAAGACCTTGCAGACTGAGTAAATCATTCTGAATGCGAACATTTCCAGCCAGAATGAAGAGGGAAAGTTGAAAGGTTTGGGACCCATAAGCACATGCTTATGGAGAACACTGGGGGTGGCCAGATATCTGCTCATCGGCTCCCATGTGATCTGAGTGATTATGACAGTCTCTGACTGAGGAAGAGAAGATGCGCTTATGTAATCTAGATTATACGTCAGCAGTTCCACCCCAGCCCCTGGCTGTGACTACACTGCTTCTCCATTGACAATGACCTCAAGACCACTCAGTTTCCCCGGGGATTATAAAATAGTCAGTGACCTCTCAACCATTCAGTTGTAATTGAATCTAAAACTGAAACAATGTTGTGAGTCAGTGATGGGCAGTATTTTAACATGTGTTGTTGAAATATTAATTTGCATGTATACATATAATGTGTCAAAAGAGTTTCTCAGATTTTTTGTATGGTTTATACCCCTGTGCCACCTGAAAAGTAACCAGTGCCTCCACCATTGTTATTGCATTTTATAGACTGTATATTAATATAGGAGGGAGTTTGAATTTTTAAACAAGTACTGTACAACTATGGAGGATACATAGGTAGCCAGTGGTACAGGGGTATAGACCATGCTAAAAAAAGGTGAGAAACTCATATCACATACAGAATACAAACATAAAAATGCAAGGGTTTGGAATAGTTCACATGCCTCTCCACAGCAAACATGATCCACTTTTCTGTCCAATCAGAGTCCCCTCACATTAGATAATCCTGGGTTGGAATGAAGACCAAAGGCCCATGGATCTTCTGGGAATGGAAGGAGCCCCTGTCTCCACCTTTGTTTTGTCACTGGCATACTGTAGCTGTGGAAAAAGTGTCTTCTGACAGAAAGTCCTTGTGCTGAAAATTGTGAGTCTTCACTGTTCTTTCTTTAAGGCTAAACTGGCGCACTCAGTTGATTTGGTCAGGTATATTCTATAGTCAAAAAGGAAATGCTAAAATCTAATGCATGAATTACATTTACATTTATCTTAAGTTAACCTGCTCAATTAACCTCCTCAGCCCAACTGAACCACCTGAATGTGAATAGTCCTATGTTATGACCGAGTGCTGTCAATATAAATTCGCTCTCTATCCAACTCCAGTGCCACTAACACTAGTATAACATGATCCCCGTTAAACTAATAAACTAAACTTTTAACCAAAGATGCAAAGATTTACTGAAGGATCTACTGTGAGAAATACAAAAAAAATTCCACTTACTCCAAAAGATATACTACGTTAATATTTGTACTGTTGAACCCCAAAGTAAAATGTTTTAGATTTCCATCTATCCAACTCCAGTGCCACTAACACTAGTATAACATGATCCCCGTTAAACTAATAAACTAAACTTTTAACCAAAGATGCAAAGATTTACTGAAGGATCTACTGTGAGAAATACAAAAAAAATTCCACTTACTCCAAAAGATATACTACGTTAATATTTGTACTGTTGAACCCCAAAGTAAAATGTGTTAGATTTCCATCTAACACAGAACAGAATTTATTCCCTGTTTTCACTCTAGTTCAGTCAAACAGTAAAAAAGGCCTACTTAACTCAGAAGCCTCAAGTGTTCCAATTACATTAAGACCAAGGATTCTGTTGAAGTACAGAATGAGTCTGGATTTTTCCTCCCCGTTATTGACTTCTCATTGATGTTCCCTGGTGACAGAGGGATAAGCCTGTAGTGAGGCTCCATTGGCTGTTAAATGTTTATTGACAGAGATATCAGCTAAGTTAATTACACCAGGTTGCTTCTGCTTGACCTGTACCCTTCAACGATGATTTATCTCTGGTAGATTGTTGTCCATGTTTTAAAAAAAAGGATCATTATTTTTAATCCTTTATTTAACCAGGAAGGTCAACTGAGAGCTCAGGTTCGGGTTAGGTTACCCGTTTTAAGAGCCGTGGGATGAAGACAGAGTGTGCGATTAAATGAACACACAAAGCAACACGGGTGATAAACCAGCCCCTCTTTTTACCCTTTAAACTACCAAGGAGAAAACTATTGATTTGCCAAATGGGATTTATTGCAGTGCATGCTGGGAAGGAGTCAGCAGCTATGGGACCCTGTGCCTCTTTGATAGTCTATGCCCCTGAGCTCCACCCGGGCTTGGGCGGGTTCTGCCTCCCTCGGCCTCGCCTGTCGGCCCTGTTCTTCAGGCCCCAGAAGGAATGTAGTACGGAGCTACAGTGTGGTGTAGCAGCTAAGAAGCAAGAATTGAAAAGATCTGTATCCAGCTACCCAAGTGAGGCAGTAGCACTGCAGATATGAGCGCTGTTTTTCACCTTGCTTTCAGTAAATATCAAGCTGAGCCCACTGTATAATGTACTGCCCATATTCTTAGCATAGGTATTACAACTTTACATGTGACACATTTTGTTTTAGGGGTAAGTGTGAGAGTGCTTTTATTGGAAAGAGGGGAAAATAGCCTCTTACCGTGGGTATGCTACAAGGACATGAATGTTTCCTTGGTAAAGTGTGACTTGCTGTTCTCCCAAAATGGCTGCAATAACAGGACGTGCCTGAGAAGGCATTGCATATGGTCATGGAACTGAAATACACCATATGAATGTACATCATCCTTAAATGTAAAATTCCTGTGTCGGCCATCATGTCCCTGATTAGCAAAAAAATGACAAACAGCTCCTCTCATTACTGAGTTTTCATGGGGAAGTATTTCTATGCAGAACTGCACTAGGGCAAAATGGCGGAGTGCTCATGTTGCAGGCTTTGAATCAGGTTGAGGAGACAAATGCCTCATCCAGAAACGCTTCCAATTGTTCACTGAAGCTGGGCTGCCCTCAGCACACACACACAACTGCCAAGCAACGTAGGGAGGGATTGGGGTAGGAACTGGCTTTGTCTCTACTTCTAGATATGGCATGAAATGGCACCAGACTAGAGGCAGATACCATTGCCACCTTGCTCTATTCCCTATGTGGCTCTGTGTGTGTGTGGGGGGGGCGGGGGGTACCAGAGAGAGGGAGGTCATTCATCAGGGCTGCATAATTCCTTTTTTTAGCTCTACTAAATGGCATCCCATGCATTACAGCAAATAAAACTGAACAATGTGTTGGATCCACATCACATTGGCACATTGGCATATTTGTTTACTGTGATTTGACAGCTTGGCAGGCATATGAAGATAAGAAAAGTGAATAATGGTTTGGTATGCTACTTTGTTAAGATTGTATTGTAGTTTACTGGGGAAATACGTTCATAGTTTCAGCAAGAACCCAAATACTCTTTCACACCTGTGTTTGAAAAAAAAACGTACATTTTGTTTTTCAACAACCTGCTATACACTCGTACTGGAGCCCTTTCCCTCGATTGATCAATCAATGAAGCAATGAGACAGATGTAACCCCTTCCTAGAGATGGCCTCTTCACAGAAAACCTCCCACATAACAGAAAATAATATCATTCATTATCGCTCCTTAAATTGGGGCTTCACCAGTTTAAAAATAAATGTATCAAGAGGCTTAATCAACAGTCCATTGCCAATGAGGATTTGCAGTTTCTGCACGAGCAACAAACAGCTCGCAAATGGGTCTGAGAATAGTATGTTATTAGTGCCCATGGTGTGAGCAGGAGTGTATGCTCTGACAGTGTGTGAGTGTTTCCACAACAGGTGTAAAGTTACTGCCTCAGGGTGAGGGAAATATCCTGTTGGTCTGCTCTGTCTTTATCTTGTGATCTGTCTTTATGTTCCTGCACATATAATACTGTATTTTATTTTTGTTGGGCAGCTGACAAAAAGCACTTACTGAAAAACAGACTGCTTGTCTTGTCTTTAAAATGAGTAATAATGATGACTGTGTCAATTGTGGTTGGTGTCCTTGCCACATATGGACCTGGATCTTTGCAATCCTATCCAGCCTCAAAAGGTGCAACTATCTTCTGTTATTGCACAGGAATTTCAAAGTACTCCAAGTCTTATCCAGTATTGCTTCAAGTATATTTTTTGCAGAAATGTTCACACACTTAGCCCAGACCTACCCAATATCAGTTGAACCTTGTGTGTATGCCTATGTATGTTCATCGAGCTTTCACCAAAATCGAATCACATTTTAACAAATCCACATGCATAAATTCAGTCAATTACATTCACAAAATCAATTTTCAGTTTGTAGTAGAGGAAATGCTGTGTCACAGTGCACAGTATCCTGATGAGTTGTGTCACTGCTAATTGTGTCAAGATAAACCTCATTTGTTTGAGCCTTTTAAATGTAACAGGAATAAACATCATGTATATTTCCCTCTTTCTCCCCTTTTTACCCTTCCTGGAGTTTTTGAAGACTGAAGCAGTACGAGCTTATTTCATTGGCTCGTTGGCTCTCCTTCAAGCTGATGGCTCTAAAAGATGCTGTTGTTGATGTTAAGTTGTACAGGCCTGCGAACACTTAAACTAATCATCAAAGTGCTCCTCTCCCCTCTACAGTGGCAGCGTTTCAAAGCAAGTGTTTATACCAAGCATTTGCCATTTGTCAGCCCCCTTCTCCACGCCTACCCTGGCAGCCTTGTGCAATTCAAACCGGGATGCTGGAGATCTCCCAAAATCTATTTTAGCATGAATCATCCAGCGCTGCATGTGCCTCGCCACCACTCTACAGCCCTGCCCTGGTGGGGCGCTGCTGTAAATTTAGCCTTTACACATGTTGTCTGTTGCTCTTCAAAGAAACAGGTACTTTTTACCACAAAATGACATGTTTATTAGGAAAAGTGGGAATTGGGGTAGGGGTAAGAATTATTTTTCTTGTCTTACATTTATATAACACTTTAAATAATTATCTTACATACAACGCATTTCGAATAGCCTTGGAGAAGGGGGTGAAAGGCTGGTTGAGGCTGAAGTCCTACTGTATGATCTCAATGATTCACTCAGTGGACACAAGATAACACAGTTGTCCTTGGTTGTGGAATGGGAGGGGGAGGGGTGGTGGTGGAAGAAATGCCCCTTGAGCAAGAGTTCCGTGCTCTCCTGTGCCACTGTAACAGGGTGGACAGAGCTGAAACAGGGACACAGCTGTCCTGTACTGCTGAAACATGGTATGCGGAGTTGTCCGTGGTCCTGAAACACAGTACGTGCAGCTGTCTGTGGTGCTGAAACACAGTGTGGCGCTGAGCTGTCCGTGGTGCTGAAACTCAGCTGTCCACTGATCCTTTTCAGGCACGCACATGTAGGACAGCTCCTGGGGCAGATTATACCATCCTCACTAAGACTCTCGATTTTGATTTTGAGGAGATTCCTGTCGGAGCAAAAAGCCCTGCAAGTGGACCACCGAAGCTCTTTCTAGTGATTTGGTTCTGAGAATATGAGTGCAATGATTTAAACGCACAGTAATCCTCTCTGGCTCATCTGCCTCTCTCCATCTGGCCTATCTCTGGGCCCACCCACACACCGGATTACACTTTGTCATTTGCAGCTGTTTGTGGTGCTTTACAAGTGTACTTCTCCTCAGAGGGCCTGCCTCTCTGGCTCAGTCTTCCACTGCCACCATGGGCTGTCTCAGTGAGACTGCTGCTCCTCTCCACTAAGACAGGAAGACAATGTGAAGATGCACACACTTAGGTGTACGTATTTAACAGGTGCCTACACTCACACAAACACAGAGGCACACACATAATGACACACTCAAACATACAGGCACACACATAATGACACACTCAAACATACAAGTACACACATAATGACACACACTCAATAGTACTGGTGCACACATAGAGACACACAGAGAGGTGTTTAAGATGGTTTAGGATGGAATTATGACATTGAGACTGGCCAATCTTTACAAAATGACTTGGCCAAATAGCTTTCAAGAGCTGTTTTTCATTTTAGATTATAGAATCTCAAGCCCCACAACTAAACTTAGATCAGCATTGATGCTCATGACAACCAAATGACACTGAACCTAAATGAGCCCTCCAATTTGGGACTGGCTTCTGAGAAAAAATCTCCAGTCATGGCGTATCCAGCCGTTGTGAAGGTATTTCAGATGTCATATGCTTTATAATATCTATTTTCTTTTGGGAGACACAGCAGGAATTACAAATTCTCTGTCATATAAAAGTTTTTCATTAATGACTAGGCCAGAAAATGTATCTGAATAATCATAATTCTACAATGCCCCAGTTCATTAATTCTCTGCATGTAGCCTGCTGCAGTGGAATAGCTGCTATTAGTAGCCAATTTCAGACAATCATTTTAAAGCTCCTCCATTTCACCCAGCCATGTAATGAGCATGGAATGGACCGCTTCTCTTGTTAAACATGCCTGGAGAACGCATCATGCGATATGAATCAATAAACAGCTGTTTATACAGTATAAATCATGCAAGATGCGGTCACATCCCCATTCCTTATTTCTCACTAAAAATTGAGAGTGCTTCTCCCAGCCCTGCTGCCAGGGTGTGTTCATGGATCAGCTCCGGATTAGCGGTGATTGTGGCATTGCTATGGGAGCTCTCAGAGGGATTCTCCACTGTCCAAAACACAGATATGTTTGGAGTACAGCTGGATCTGGAGGCACAGGGAAGCTTTTCATAACAGCATCAAAAGCAACCCTAACGTGATTTTATGTCTCTCTATCAATTTTTCTGTGAAAGAGTGATCGACAGTTATAGCACAGATAATAAAATAAGGCACAAACGGAAATTTACCCTAAAATATTTTTTTACAAGTGAATTTATATGTCTGGAAAACATGTGGTAACAGTGTTGAATTTATAACATGACTAAGTCTAGTCATAGAAAAATATGGCCAAGACTTTTATGCCACACCAGTGATTTTTTTTATTCATTGGTAAATTATAAGTTTCATAATGTAGAATAAGCATTGGGAAACAAATCATGTTGGTCTTTTCATATTTCATTTCAATCTTCCTTTGAGCTGTTGCCAGGAGTATAATACCAGGATGCTAAAGTGCTGAAATGTGATGCTGGATTTCAGTGGGACACTTTCTAAAACACATCTAGTTGGTAATAATTATGGGATCAATGTTCTCCTATATGAATGACTGTGACTACGGCCACTATCATGATTCTGAGGGTCTGGGACAAACCTGGACAAAACCTTTTTTTTGTTAAGTCTTAGCATTATGCATATATGCTGTGGCATTTCTGACAAGATGAATATATTTAGAAAACTTTAACACAATTGATACTGCCAGGGATACCCTCCCTGGCTTCCCCACCACCAACTAACCCAGAGTGCAATGCGTAGGACTAACTCACAGAGCTGTGTATAGGACTAACCCACAGAACACTGCATAGGATTAACTCACTGAACACTGCATAGGACTAACCCAAAGAACTCTGTATATGACTAACCCACAGAACACTGCATAGGACTAACCCAGAGAACACTGAAAACAATTAACCCAGAGAACACTGTGGAGAACCAACCTAGCATTTTCACTGTTAGTTTTACTGGTGCATATTATCTGGGATAGCAACTGAAAGAGAGAGAGACAGAGAGAGAGAGAGAGAGAGAGCGAGAGGCCAAGTGTGAAAATGGTGAGGGAACTCTGACAGCACATAAAGGGTGTTCGTGGCACAGGGGAGCCTCAGAATCTCTGGAAGGTAAAGCAGCACACCGCCATTTGAGAACAATAATTGGAAGAGACAGTTCTACTTATGCACAAGGGAGTCTGCTAACAAGTTAGTGTACCTCTTATGTCTCGAGAAAAGACAATCAAACCTCCTCTCCATTGATTTTATTTTTAAATGTCCATTTATTATCCCAGTTACTGTGTCATCCTGGGACTCCTGTCAATGGTGTATAATTAATTGCTGATCCCAAATACTGGTATTTATTAGCTTCCCTGAGGCAAAGTGTTGCTTTTGACAATCTTCGTCAAAACCATTTTCCTAATCATTGATTCCTCTCTGAAAAATAAACAAATTGAATGCTGCTGTAATTTAGATAGATGTCAGCTCAAGCTGGAGTTCCATTGAAGTAACATTTCAGAAGGAAAACCCCATGCATTTGTGCATGTTGAAACATTGGTTTGCATTTCACGCAAAAGCAACGATCCCACCCCTGCCTTCTCTTTGCACTCAACGTCACCTGTGACTGAATAGAAATGGTGTGGGAGAGTCTCGGATTAGTGCGCTGGGTCTCCCGTGACCGCTGGTTTCAGAGTCCAGTCCCCAAGGGCTGAGAGGTCTGCTGCTTGTCAGAGTCTCAGCACTTAAGTAATGAAGTCAGTGACTGAAAAGCCCACACACAGCTCATTTCCAAGGCCTAAACTGGCTGCCAGTTAAAGGGACACCTGCAGACATCATAGCCCCATGAGACTGAAGTTTGATAATCATGGCCTAGAATACCCCTCTTCTCCTCATCTGTTTTCTCCCACATTAGGGATGTGTGCTATCTTTCAAGTAGCCACTTAGCCATCGTAGCCCCCACTGGGAGTACTGCAGAAGGTAGGCAATAAAACCGTCTGCATGTGATTATTTTGCACCCTACACAGTACTGTAGGACAGACGGTGACTGTTTTACACCCTACAGTCCACATACAGTATGCAAAAAAAAACATTATTTATTTATTTATTTAAACAATGCCTGTGCCAGAAAATGTAAGGAATTTAAGTTCAGTTTTTAATGTAAAGCAATATTGATGTCTTAGCCTCCATCTTCCTGCCACTTGCAGGGACTTCCTTTCGCTGCTGCCATCCTCTTTAAGTAGTCAGGCTTTTCAGGAGGTTTTCTGTTATAGTCATTGGTGACTTTTTTGCAAGAGCTTTCTGGATCACGTTTCGCACAGACATCAGCCTTGTATACTCTTAAAATGTCCACTTTAGCCTATAATGACCCAATAAAACAAATTTGGG
>JAFBMS010002793.1:0-24375 GCA_019788955.1 Albula glossodonta | reverse complement strand
TGGGCTGATTTGAATATTCAAAAATAGACTGTTGGTATTCACCCCCCCCCCCCCCCCCCCCATCACATCCTCCCTTTCCCCATCCACAATGCTACCCCAGTCCTGCAGTCTCAGAGCTCCACTAACTTTCAAAATCTTTTTCAAAAAAAAAAAAAAAAAAAAAAAAACCACAAACCCATCCACCATAAAAGTCAAATAAATCTGTTTCAAAAGAAGTATGTGGCCAAAAAATATTATAAAACAGCCTCGCCCATGCCTCCCCACACCCCGACCTATTGTAACACTGAAAGCCAAGGGCAGTGCTGTGAATTGTGATTGGTCAGCTCCTTTGGCTGATTTGCTGACATCAGCTGTATTTTCAGTCCAGTTCTTTTGACCACACCCACAATGATCTGCCATCTTTGACCCTAACCAAAAACACCAAATGGAAAAACACAAAATAAAGCTACGATATTTAGAGCTTAGTTTACATACAAATTATATTTGCGAGATGTGCATCACATTTTTACCACAAGTAAAAAAACAAACATGCTTTTGTTGCAATCCAATGTTTGCATTTTGTTGTCTTTTTCCTGAATTGGTGAACTCAAATACCAAACTTAGTCTGAAACCCTCCACCCCTCAGACAAACCTGAAGGTCTTTTACTGAGCACTGAAACCAAAAGTGTGAGGAGAACAATTGGTTCTTGGAGACCACCTGCCAAACTGTTCAAACAGTTTTAAACTCAGTAAAAAGAGAAGCACAAGGACAGGAGATACTGTTAAATATTTAAACGCACATTCAACACTCTGAGGAGTAAAAGCCCCCCCCCCCCCCCCACCAAACAGAGAGGCGCCTGTATTGGACCGCTTTACCTCATTGATTTTCATTTTGAAATGTCTATAGGAGTTCTGCTTAATTCACATTTGACTGTCCTTTTTTTTACCCAATTTCTTGGAAAAGGAGAACTGGAGAAACTACTGATGACAACCTGGATGACATTAAATCAATGGCTGGTATGGCAGAGGTACGCTGACCCAAACTACGCCAGCTTGGTGCCCATCCAAATGTCAGTTTGAGCCTCCGTGTCTTTATTTGAACTGACAGCTGATGCAGGAAATGTTCACAGCGACTATAGAGACCCCTGCACAGAACTACTGCCTCGCACCCAGCCCCACGGATTCACCAGCTAACAGATTGCTTATGCTAGCATACAGATTCAGCTAAACCATGAATCTGTCACATTAATTATGCTAGCATGCCACACTGACCAGATCAAAAGTCCTTTGTGTCTTCACAGACCTCTCAGACAAAATCAGTGGTGCAGAGGCAGGCGTGTTTTTATTTGTGACGTTGTCGATGGAAGAAGCAGAAATCAGCCGTTCACACTCCAAAAGACCAAAAAAACAGCATGGCAAAGAAAGCTTTTTGATTTTGTTTTAGCGACTGCAGGAAAAAAAAAACTGTGAAAATGGGAGGGAAGGCAAAAGTAGAGAAAATCCATTTCCTAGCTGCTATTTTTATCATTTGAGAGTTTTTATCCGCTGTAATGGATGTTGCGTCCATAGCAGGGTAAGAATACACAGCGCTCCTTAACGGTAAGTACCTGCATTTTAGGGTTGCCAGGTGCATAAGCCATACAGCATAGTTAAAAGATGAACAGAGCTGGGGTCTGCCCTCAGGAGATCAAGAAAATGGGAAAAAGAACAGGGAAAGTATTGATATGTCTAATTATTAAATACGAACCCCATCATTTCCTCTAGGGAGCTGATTTTGGAACACATTTTTAATTAACATATCATTGTTGAACTAAACTCCAATGCTAATTATATGTAATTTCATCTCTGCCCGCTTAATTACAATTTCATTAAAGCGCTAATAAAAAAACGATTCAGCACCCACCAGAAACATCAAACACAACACGAAATCAGGCAGATAGCAAAATCTGTTTAAGAGTTAGCATTAGCATAATCATGTTTTTTTTCCTCTCCAAAGCTTACTTCAACATGGACAAAAGTAAATAGGATACATCCACCATCTTTTTTTTTTTTTTTTTTTTATTTGCCAGAGCAGCTCTGTATTAACAGCTGTTGTGTGGGTGTGCAGGGAGTGACAGCTGATCTTTGAGGATGCTGGGATGGATCCAAGGCCAAATAAACACAGTGAAACGCAACAGAAACACAGCCGCTATTTTGAACGGCACTTGGTTCCAATCTACACACCAGGCGCACGTAAACCTATCTAATTCCTAGAAGGTGTCCAGGTGCAATGTTATGCCAGTGTACCTGAATTGCAGGTAAACATTATCAGATCATGTAGCCAATGCTTGAGTTGTGTTCTACAAACAAAAATCCATCCTAATGGCATAGTAGCCAGCTACATGTCCCCTATTCATTTGAACCAGAAGGTAAAAACAAAACCCTGAGTTCCAAAAATGGCACACTAAAAAGTTTTGGCTCAAGGGCACTTGAGATAGGGGAGCAGGAACACTGCGGAGATCCAGTCCACAGCGCCACTCGAATGGAAAGGATTGAGACCTGCATTTTGGCAACATAGCGGACATGCTACTATGTGAATGGTGAACTGGCCGTATGGTTTGGCTCAGTGACGTGCACAGACGTTTGGAGGGGCAGTGGCTCTACCAGGTTTTTTAGGCAATCCCAGCCATCAAAGTCCTTTGAAGGGGCAGCTTGGCCAAAAGAGGGCAAATGGGCCGTTGTCCGGGCGACAATAGCACAAAGGTGAGCACGTCCATCCCTGGTTTGGCCCTTGTCCACAACGGCAGTTTGTCACGTTCAGTGGGCGTGGCCTTGCCTCTTGGGGGGGGGGGGGGGGGTGTGCAGCAGCTGACTGAGGAGGGATTTGTGCCCCCGTTGCAGACGACTGCAGGTGCGGACAAGTGAGAATCCTGTGACACACGGAGCGTGTCAGGGACAGCAGCAGCGCATACGCACAGCTGCCTCTGTCACGACCTCGCTCTACGCCTCTCACCGGCGACCGTCTCTCTGTCTCTTTAGCACTAAAACGCAGTCTTACACTCCAGACCCCAGCAGGCCATCTCCCCGCAAAGGAGCAGAATAAAAACATAAAAACCAGAAACCCGTGTGCCGACTGTTCCCATACTGCTGACTGGGTTCGTCCCATGTCACAACCACTCTCTCCATTCCCATGGAAACAAAATCGTCACTGGGAAATGCTAACTGCTGTACATCCAATACAACAACAACACCAGTCTAAACTACTGAAATGCTTTAGTTTGTGGCAATAGCAAAAAATAAAAAGCAGTACATGAACACAAAGCTAATGATTTCAGGGAATGTGCCAAGTGCTCATGTCATGATGATTTATTCTTATGCATTTTAAGCCTCTCGTACGGCAAAAGACCTGCCTGCTTGAAAGGCTGGCAATACATCAGGCTCTGGTAGCTAGTCAACAAATGGAGCCATCTTACTTTTCCCACAAATTTTGTTCAGCTGAATGAAATCAGTTCTCAAAATGTTTCAGTTCAAAATCTATTAGGGTTTGGAGGGGGGAAAAAAAAACCTGCACTTGTCTCTGAAACATACCCACTCACGCGTGCACGGTGCCCAGTTGTTGCGAGCCTGCACAATTTTGGAATACTTCAAATAGTATGAGGTTATTCACAACGAGAGTGTGGCCCAGTCGTCCGTGTGCCTGCCCCTCACAGACGGAACACTGTCATCTACTTTACATTCTGATCATTCTATTCTGCATGGCTAAATAGCCAGTGTGTTCATAGCACTGTTTTGAGCTTGAGGGATTGATTTATAGAGTAACACACACACACAACACACACACACACACACACACACACACACACACACACACACACACACACACACAAACAAACAGCTCCTCTTAAGCTTTATATTTTCCCCTATTTTCCCTTCTATTCTATTATTTATCTTCACAATATTTTATTAATTTTAATTCAGTATTGTAATTAATAATTCATTTGGGTATAATTTTACCCCTCAACTTTGGAAAAACAAGACTCTCTGGAACAGGCAAGATGTCTCTGAGAGTCGTAGCCTGAGAGATCCTCAACCTCTTTAACGCGCATGTTTTTTCCCAGGTTCCTGTTCTCCTACTTCAAACACTTTGTGAACTACAGCTTGTTATGGCTGTCCAAAAAAGCCTGTCCCTGAGAAAGTGTGAGGCGGCCTTCCGTGAGCCCTCTCTCCTCACTCTCCACATGGTTCCTGTCAGGGCTAAGCCCTGCCAAACCGGGAGCCTCTAATGTCTTCGGTCATGTGGGCCAGGCCAGATGCAGGGGTGTACAGGGTTTTACAGGGGGGCTGTGGTACGCTCACGCTCCCACCGCACTTTCACGCATACCACTCACATTTGGACGCTCCCCCGTTTCTTCCTCAGAATATGAATATTACATAAACGCCAGCACACAGTTAACGTGGAAGCGAAGTGTTTGGGACTGTCTTTGAAATCTCTTTCTGGCCCGGAAAGGCAAATCGGCAAACAAATTCTGTGGTAAACGTGTTCTGCGGGGAAAGCGCTGTCGCTATGGCTCCTCCTACTTCTGTAACTCGCACAATGATTTAAGATCCTTCAATAAATCCTTCAGGGCACAATAAACTGCCGCAGAACACACTCCTGTGGTTCTCCATTGCCCGGTGCCGATACATTATCGTTATATAAAAATGCTGCTTATTTGTGAGAATCATTGCTGTGACTATGAATTATTTTTCTTTCTCCCTTTTTTACATCTGTCAGCCCCCCCCAAAAAAACAAAAACAAAAAAAAAAGTTTGCAGCATGGAGTTCCCAACATGAGCACTGGCTGCATGGAATGAGAATGTAACCTAGCAACATCGACCCCTCCCTCCCAACCACACCCCACTCTGCCTCCCTATCAACAAAAAGAGAAACGTCACATGACCACAGGCCGTATTCCAACAAAAAAAAAAAAAAAAGTGGAATATTTGAAAGCATTCTAAATTCCAAATGTTACAATCTCCAGGGCTGTAACACACGATTTGGTCAGAAATGCAGACTCTGTCGCTTCACAGTGTTTTCCCTCGTTTGTTTACCACTCTTGTACATGCTGTTCATATGCTGTCCCTACTCCTCGCGACTTCTTCCCAGCCCATTTTCAAAGTCTGCTGGGCCTTCCCGCGTCCTGATCTTGTCTAATGTACTGTACTAAAGCCCACTCATCTTTGCTCACTCTGTTAAGTCACAGGAGTGGCAAATCATGTGTGATTCTGTCAGACACAAACAAGCTGAAAGGGCAGGACCGATGAAAGAGGTTACAGCACATACCAGAGAGGATAAAATATCTGAGAGCCCCTCTGAAAATCCTATGGTAACTTCGGTCAGTCCAAGGGGCCATTTCTGTAAGGACAGAACTGGATCATGGCCCTTTTTCTCTCCCTAATCCCCGGAACATTAAACCAGAGACCCCACTGGCAAACACTTGTTCAGTGGGTTTACCATCAAACACTACTGCTTTTATTCTTCACAGCGCTAGCCGTGCCTGACTCACAAGGAAATGAGCGAAAATGAAAGAACAAACACGGGTCGTGTTTAACCAGTGAGCTGACAAGAGACTCTTTAAACCTCTTAAGCAAATCAAAAAAAAAAAAAAAAGAGCAAAACTGCTAAAAAAGCTGAGAGAATAAATTCGGATGCCTTTATCTGTGTCTTTTGTGAGAGACACCACCTTTGTGACATTCATACATTAATGATGAGGAAATTTGTCAACATTGTTTTAAGGGGTGAAACATTAAGCTTACTTCAATCCAGCAGACAATCTCTTTGGATAATTGAATCATCAGTCCGTATGGACCGATAAGAGCCCGGCGCGACAGCACCCTGTGAAAAATCTACAGTTCAACTGACAGCTGATAAGTTCTCCATTCAGTGCGGAGGGCTGTGTCGACAGCATCTGTGTGGTTTCTAGGGAGATGCCCAAACACGGTAGTTACCTTAACACACAAATGCATCTCCGTGCAGGAGTCAGCAACGTCCCCCCCCCGCCCCCATCCCCAACAGAGTTCAGCTGTCTTTGTACCCACAGCCATTATCTGCCATGAGGTCATTGTTGACAAATGACACACCGTAGTTACTCTGTTTGCAGTTGAACCCATTCGAGTGTAAGCCTTGGCAGGATATTAACCGTACAATAAATACAGCTCTGCAGCATGTATAAACAATGATGCAGTACTGACGTAGCTGCAGCAGGGTAGCACCATTCACCTCAAACATGAAGAATTCATGAGAAATTTTCAAAGCAAGTTCAACACGGTAATCACATATTAACCATAAACAATAATAACACCTGATTCAACAGTTACAGCACATGATAACCACTGGTGCTTAATAAGAGAATCTATTGTCATACGCTAACACTCAACCAAAGGGACCATTGAAAGCAGAGTTCAACTCTGTGGTAATACCATCTGTAGTTATGTGCCAAATTGTTTATAATTGTTAATAAAATGATGAAAAAAAATCAGAATGTATTAGGAAAATAAGTGTGCAGGTACACTTTTTCATACAGATGATCGACCATAGAACGTCACTGTTTGTTATTCGTACTCATAGGGGGGTCATATCTGATTATAGCCAAACTTGTGCCACTCAGAAGATTCCCCAGACGTTATATGCATATGACGAAGCTGGGGAGGGAGGGGGGGTTAAGTGAAAGTCCGTATGGGCAGAGCTTATCACAGGTCATTAACTTGTCAGGGATTTTTTTATTGATTGTTTTTTTGGTTGTTTGTTTTCTCTAGAGCTTAAGATACCCCAACTTCAGCTCCAAGCTGAAGCAGAGGGCGCACTGACAAGTGACCTCAAGACTGGAAACGAGGAGCCAACCTTCTCAGAGAGCGAAGTTAAACACATTCATCACGGCTATTCCTCGGTAGCCCGTGTTCTGCCACAACAGTTGCTGTGGTTGTCTTTTTTCTTTTGTTAATGAGCGTCTTCCACTTGGCAAAACCGAAACAAATTCTACATGTACACAATGGATGACGAATGTTTGAATGATCAGACCTATTCATAAATACTGTCTCTTTCTCACCACTTCCTATTTTAATTAATCCATTACAATTCGGAATATCGAAAACCCTCGATTTCTAAAGGTTGATATATGCGCCTGTGGATCATTATAAGAGATGGATTCACCAGTACTACTTGCCTATTGGTGTAATAATGCTCTACGTTTTAATGACATTAAAGAAATAGTATGAAAGAATTATTAATAGCAACGTCCTGCCACCGTATTAAATAAACTTTTTTTATTTGGACCAAGTTACAGGTCAAATACTTTGGACAAAATAAACAGTACTTATGTTACCTCAAGCAGAAAAACCCCTTTATAAAACCCTGTAAATTACAGATAATTAATGACTTCTGTCCAATAATTTAACGTTTCAGAGGGGTTCCTTTTTTTTTGGTTGTTGAAAACTAGCGCAACCACAGTCCAGCTCAGTTGTGTTCCTGCCTCTCCTGCTCAGCATGCAATTTCCCAGGTCCCACTAATATCAGAATGGCACAATGTATTATCAGTATATGACTTTTTTTTTCGCACAATGCTATACAGTTACACTTCCTTTCACAGTCATAGCCTTCATTTGTCTGAGGCAAGGACAAACATCAGCAAAACAATAAATCGTGCACCGAATGTCGGATGAACCACTTGCAACCTATTAAGAAATACACGACCTGCAAAAACTCACAGAACATACAAAATGTTTAAGAATTGAGCTTTGGAGCTATGTAGAATCCTGAAGTAATAAGAACAAAATGACCAAAAGCATTGGTTAGGCTACAGTATGCCAACGTCTCGTACAGTAGGCTGTAGTCGGCTTCATCTTTAGCAACAGGAAAAATGAGGATGAATTAATTTAGCGGAAAAAATCTACAAACATGTAGGAATTTAAATTCAAGCAGTGGTAAACGCTTACCTTGAAACGCTTACCCCTTCCCTCTGCGTTTCACGACCCTCATTACTAACTTGCAGAGGGGCGGGCGTCTAAGCGCAGCGCTGCAAACGTTTGTTCGCCAGTTGCAAAGGCAAGCACCGGTCCCATACAGTCATATTCCTATCGAACTTGACAATCCTGCAATAAGAGTGTCCGAAGACATGTCAAAGACGTGCCATCGGTGGCGTTGAATATGTTGGTATCGATGAATCACACGAATCAAACGAAACGAACTCCCCGACTTCAGCACTCCGAGGTCCGTAGCTCCTGTTGCCCCCCTGTTCCCCAGGTTAGAGTCACCCAATACAGCTGGCTTTAAACAGACGAAACCAACTCCTGTGTACACGCAGGGGTAAGAACAATGAGGCAAACTTAAGCGAAATACCTTTTTTGCCGACTCAGGCTTTTAAAGCAAACTTAAGAAAATGTATGCTGGTAAATAATAAGAAATAAGTAAACGTCCTCTTATGTAATTGTTTCATTTAGTAACTATCATTATTCTTTACATTATACATCTTTTCATAACTCTCCGCAGTGAATTGACTGAACATTTCCCTTTGATTTCGTTGGTTTGATCTGAAAAAGGTGCGCAGAGTTGAGATTCCTGACTCCCCCCCCCCCCCCCCCCCCCCCCTTCCCCCAGACTTTTTTACTGTGGAGGGCTTGATTATAACATAATTCATCCCCACGGCGACGGAATGTATAATATATTCCAACCCAGGCAAATGTTTTTGTACAGAGCAAGTCATGTGGATAATTAAATTAAATATACACTAACTGTGATTAGCGGTATGAACGCGCTTCAACCAGATTTTTTTGTTAATGTGTTTACGAGCTATTTTGAATAGTTAAAAAGAACTTACTTACAAATGAAAACAACCGCACCACTGAAATTGCACCTGAACCGATGCAAAGGTGTTGTGAGAAAATATAATCTAATATAAGAGCACCTCAGTGACATGTGATGCATGAAGGGGTGCACTTCCCAGTCAGTCATAAATGTGACATGCTTTATTAGGTTCCCTTTTCTAATCTTAAAACCCCCTGCCCTAAAGAAAGTCTGTTCTTGTCACTACCACCAGAGACTGGTATGTCATTTCATATATGACCATAGATAGATTCAGCCTTATATGAATAAGAGGTCATTTTTAAAGGTATAAAATAAACTAAGCTGAATGTCCATTTTCTATGACATCAGCAGTGGTGTACCCCAGGGTCCCATGTTAGAGCTCTCATTGATTTGTTTACTGGAGCAACCTGCCCAGTCACATTTTAGCTCTAGTCATAATAAAAACTGCTAATGCAACCCTCTAAACTATTCATCCTAATTCCCTCCGTGCAACATTCTGCCTTCTAACCATAACAATGATCTTGAGATTGTCAGTAATAAGTGCAACCTAATGCGTGACTGGCTTGATGCCTTCAGCAAAAAAAAAAAAAAAAAAAAAACAGCCCACTTGCTACCTCTCTGTAAATGAAGAGATGTGATTATGGACAAATCAAAATAACAAGAACACAGTGGGCCCAGACTGCTTGTAGTATGACTCCATCGTTACCATCCAGTTATCATGCACTACAGCTTCTGGGCAAGCTTTCCTAAACATTCGCCATATACTCTTTGAAGCGTTCATTACGTTACATTGTAGACATTTATCAGATGCTCTTATCCAGAGCAACAATGTGCAAATTTATGAGCACAATATATGTACACTACTGTAACAGTGTTACACTGATATATGTACACCACTGTAGCAATGTTACACCAATATGTGTACACCACTGTACCAGAGTTACACCAATATGTGTACACCACTGTAACAGATTTACACCAATATGTGTACACCACTGTAACAGATTTACACCAATATGTGTACACCACTGTAACAGATTTACACCAATATGTGTACCACAATGTAACAGATTTACACCAATATGTGTACCACAATGTAACAGATTTACACCAATATGTGTACACCACTGTAACAGATTTACACCAATATGTGTACCACAATGTAACAGATTTACACCAATATGTGTACACCACTGTAACAGATTTACACCAATATGTGTACACCACTGTAACAGTGTTACACTAGTAGATACCACTACAGATGGTGCTAATGCTTGCCACTGCTAATGCTTTAAGTAAGTAATTAAGTAAGTAATGCATTACATAGCCTCTCCACACCCTCAGACTGCCTCTGTTCAATATAGACTATCAGTCCTCTATCGTCTACACAGATTTCCTGCTCTCTGGAAATACCAAACTTCCTTCATTCATTGTCTTGCACAAAGTGAAAAGTGAGTTGTTTTGTAGTCCTGGACTTTTTTTTTGTGATGTGAGCTCCCTTAAAAGAAGAAAACTTCTTATTAATTGGCGTTTTTCGGCTTTCAGGGGCACTGCTCTGAAAATATGTGGGGGTTTTTTTCAGCGCTGTATAGCGTGCCAGGCAAACAGTAGGACTGATAACAATGATTACCAAAAAATGTTACAAAACACCATCCTCATAACGTCTGATTAACCAGTTAACTACTGTAATCAGCTACAAGGAAGCATGAAAAAATTCTGTTATAACCCAGCACTGTCAGAGGTATCCGTGTTTATGTGAGCCTGTGTGTAGACACTGTTGCAAATGCTTGTGGTAGTATGGCAAACAGCCCAGCAAGCTTTCACAGGTGTAGGATGGGAGAATATTAAGCATTACCAGGCAAAGTAATGAAAAAATGTTTTCCCTCTCATGTGGGAATCACTGCAGTATGTACTGTGTTACTGTTGTACACTGTACCAGTACGTAATTTGAGGAAAGGTCCTCAAAGTTTAAAAAAATTATAACAACAAAGAAAGGAAGCGCTGTTAAACTTGCATGTTTTGCCTTTTAGCTGTGAAGACATACACAGCCTTAATTCCGTGGATGAACACTTCCTTCTCGGTCAGCCTGAAGCTCGGTTTACTCTTTTAATAAATTTATGACTTCTGCGCCACAAAGAAAATGTGCTGGGGAGGAAATGCATTGTTAAAATTTGAATTTATTATTCGGTGTTATTCGGCACAGGGTACATTGTGTCCATTCAGTGCTGAGGCATCAGTTGGACACAAACGACAGACGAACGGCTTCACACGTACAAGTTTACAGTGACGCCTCGCATCCTCATTGGCTCTCCCTTACCTTACAGGGCCTGACCATGACTCCTTGACTCCATGACTCCAGTGACCCCTTCATTTGCTGTGCTACATCATACCGTCCTGAGCCACACCCGTTCTCCCATTCGCAGCGATACAAAATGCGAAGCACTGCTTTCAGCGGCGCCACAAATTACAGCTAGCTTTTGCTTACTCTGAAGATGCCCTTCCCACTCCTACATTAGCGGTCTCCTGAAGCCTGGTCTTACACTCCTATTTTTATGATCTGTCTTCGCTTCTGACTTTGTTGTTGATGCATTAATTATCCCTCCATGCCTGTAACTGAAAGCCACCCAGGACAAGGTTTGTGGCTCCCACGCCACAAACATATTTAATTTTTTTTTTCCATGTACACGTTAAACAATTACCACACGTACACAAACACAAATGAGCATCGGTACATACATAAACACCCTGACTGTGCTGCATCCAGGCCCTGTTATTACCGTGGTACCCTAATTATGTCGAGCAGCTGTCGCTAATGGCGCTGGGTTCAGCTTTGTGTTCTCCGTGCAGGTTAGAGGAGGGAAGGGCCGGCCGGGCCTGTGATTTGAATCAGGAGGGGTGAGTGTGGGAGCGAAAGCGGAGCTGGAGGAAGATCTGAGCATGTGAGTTTGAATAGGGGGAAGCTCAGCTCGTACTGTGGACAGGGTACATCTCCGGCCCCTTCCTGGAATTCTCCCCGGGCGAAAGGGCGTTCTGAGGGGGAGGATGGAGGCTGGGGGGGGGGGCGGGGCGGGGGGGGGGGGGGTGGTCTGACAAACCTGACTCCACAGTGCGGCCTCCACTGGGAATTCACCAATTATACACCAAGTCAGGAACTGCACAATGGCCACCAAGCACAATATCACCACATTACTACTGAGCAAAAACCCTACTGATACAAATCTGCCAGAGCCATTCTTATCAAATATCATATGGCCAAAAAAAAAACTATTATATAAACAGTTAATTGGTCTCCCTGCCTTGCCCTTACAGGCAGAGAGAGGAAATAAATCTTAATTCTCTTTAAAGACGCAGCGACAGGCTGCGCTCTCAGACAGCAACAGGCACCGCACCTACAAGGGAATATGGCTCAATCAAATCAATGGGATCCTCCCCAGCCCCTCCCTTCACACATGCACAGCCATCGCTAGGTGTTACTGATGACAACGTGGAGGAGGAGATCAGGGCGCTAAAGCAAAGGAAAGTGCTGAATTCTGACCATGGAGTGGAGTTGACAGGGGGAGAGGGGACTCAAATACTCAAACACAAAACTATTAAATTATGAACGTAAATACTTCAATTAAACAACAAAATCAAGTGCGCTGCAGAGAAATGTAAAGACAATATGAGTATGTGAGAGAGCGAGGCAGAAGGAGGGAGAGAGAGGGAGAGAGTGAAAAAGAGCGGGAACCCTGGGAAACGTGTGATGATTTAGGAACCAAATGGAGATGTTTTGGCAACAGCCATCTGTTCAACAGATCACGACATAAAGTTCTCGCCACCTCCGATTCTCACAGTTGCTCGCAATTAGCCGGTCTGAAACGCTACTTTACGGGAACACCATCACTCTCTGCCCCCCACTTGCCAGTCTAGCCTCCCCAACCACAACAACGGCGGGACAAATGGCTAATCCAAATAAGCAAGTAGGAGCAAAAACAACAACTTCGAGGGGTCCTCAGTAGTGTGCCTCTGCTCTCTCTTTCTGGTCTTTTTTTCCCCTCAAAGAAAATAGCAATGAAGTATAAATGGTTAGAGGTTTGTGCCTGCGACTAAGGGGCTGCAGGTTCAATGCCTTCAGTTAGTTATTCTGCTTTACCCTTGAGCAAGGTAGCTGAATCACCTGTGCTGCTTCAGTTAATACACACCTACAAGTCACTATGGATGAGGGCATCTGCTAAAGGCATACACTGTAAAATAATCTCCTAATCAAGCATTTTTTGAACCAGCGTTTGCACGATTTTCTCATCACTGCAACGATTTCCTCATCAATCTGGGATCGCAACAAGAAGCAACACAGACTCGCTTCTCCTCCAAAACGCACACTGCAGGCTGCCACTTGTTTTCACCAGCTGAGCTGCCCAGTTCTGCATCAGACGAATAAGTGCGCTTTTTTTTTTTGGAGTTAATCTTGTGATGAGATGAGGATTACCCGACCAATCGAAACCCTCCCCTCCTTTGATGACATCACAGCTGTTAACCATAGCTAGCTTTCAGTCAGTTTCCATTGCGGCATGTATGACATATGTCATGTGACTACATGCAGTAGGGTAGTTCCCCAAAGAAATTCTTGTTTGAATTAAGAGTGATACTTTCATTCATTTATATTCATTGTTTGTTCTGTGATTTTCATGTGTTGCTGTCTGCACGCTGAATTCTCTCCAGGTGTTTGAAACAAGGATGCTAAACTTTGATCTGAGACTAATAGTTTTATTCATTCATAGTTGGCTCTTGTTCACTCCGCAACCAAAGCAAACAGCACATTCCTACAATTCTCTTTTTACAAGTTCTCAGTAATCATTTAAATTAGGTTTGACGAAATCAAGATTGTTGAATTAAGACAGATAAACTTTGTTGCATTCATATCCACTCTTCTTTGTCCCTTACTAACCAAAGAGCGTGGTGATTTTCCTACACTGCTCTTTGCATGTCGTGTTCTTGCTGTTCTTGGTGTGCCCAGCCTCATAAGGCCCATTCAGAAAGGTCCTTAGTGTTTTGGTTTTACTGCTTGACCCTTGACCCCAGCAGCTGACCCCAGATCCTCTGCGGCAGAGTTTGATCGCCGGGCCCTCCCTGTGCCCCCACACATCAGAGTTAATACAGCATGGAGAGGAAGTCCCAGCAAATCTTGCCTAATTCCTGGCCCTCCAAATTGTTTATGATCGTCCACATGTGGTTTAGCTTGACTCATGAACACCGGCGGGGGCAAAATTCTCACTATCCCCCCATTTGCGTTCACAGATTACTCCTGTCAAACTCAGATCCTGGTTAAATTTGCGGTCATTTCATGAATAAGAATTTACAAGTACTTTTGCAATATCTATTGTGTTCAATCATTTGTTTGTGTGGATGAAAATCTCCACATACCTGGTTCAATTCATTTAAAAGTATAAATGAAGACCTAGTTTCATTTCGTCTTCCAGGTTCAAAGATACATCTGAGGTAATACAATGTAAAACACACTCTGCCATGTGAGTTTAGATGATCTAGTACACAGTGTAAGCAGCAGCTATACAGTTACAAAAATGTATAGAATGTAAACGATACGCAGATTAAATTATGCATACAGTACTGTACTGCCACTGGTAAATAAAATGTATTGCTTTGCTGATGATGTCACAGACAGCATTATTACATATGCCTTGAATAGAGCGGTCCTGAGCTTTAGCTGTAATGCTATCAAATTCTCGCACGGCCCATCTGTTGAGGGCAGCATTTGAATGGATCAGCTGATTTACATGATAGCATTGACAAAACTGGATGATGTGCTCTTTTATGGACACGCCCGTTCCTCACACTTCCGGCCTTTAGAAGACGCGGATGTGAAGTATGGAAATGACCTTTATGATGTATTCCTGCTGGACCACAAACTCACAGGCAGCAATGTATACAAAAGGTTTTACTTTACATCCCTAACAAACATTCAATGTTTAAGATATTCCTGAATAAAAATACGAAAGAGTTAGTTTGCCCTGTAGGTTCATATTTTCCTATACATTTTTTTAAAATAAAAAAATCTGAGTGCACGAGTGTAAAATATGAGTGTACGTGAAAGCCTGTTGCAAACCTGAATTTGCAGGGATGCAGTTCGCAAGCTGAATCCACACCACGCTGACTGTCTGTCTTATGGTTACAGTATTGATGTGAAAACATGCACACAGCACGCTCTGTTTCAGACAGGGGAGCACGCCGCGCTCTGCCTCCCCGAGGAGGACCATGTGCATGTGCATCTCAGACACAAAGCATGCTACATTCCCAGTTTAGCATGCAACATTTTTTAACACTTACACATTGGATTCCACATGGACATTGATAGCTGGTGCAAACGGTAATTTTATTGGGCCTCTGAGACCCTGAGATCTCAGGCCCCAGAATGCGGCTCCAACCCACAACTTTCACCACCGTCCGTGACTTTGATGGGTCTCGTGTTCCCTTGTATGGACAGTGGCTTCCAGTGGAGGGCTGGCAGGGCCGTAGCAAATCTCTGGAGACGGTCCGCTCCCTCACATGCACACGGCCAGAGAACAGCCCCATGGAGCTTTAAAGGCAGTCTGTTGCATAACAAACAGGAGATTTATCGAGCAGAAGACAAAAGAGTAGCAATGGCCAAGTGTTTTTTTCTTTAAAGCCGGGGCTTTGAATAAACTTCTTCCACACATTGTTGCGGTGGGGGGGGGGGTCTCAGTGCAACAGCTGATTCTGACAAGTTTAATACAGTTCCTTTAGTCCACTGCGAGTTGGCAGGGTCTACCTCTACTAAACCTCATCCTAGACAAATCCAGTTTAAAAAAACCTTTCTCCCCACCCCCCCCCCACTCTGTTCTACCCAAATCCACAACTTGTTCAAACTCGCTCAGCGAAAAAAAAGTCTTTTTCTCCTGGTAAAATCTCCTACCTTCCAATCGACCCAAAACATATGAAGTTCAGAAAATGTAACTTTTTTCCCCCCAACAGTAAACAACCGACCTCTTGTATCCCTCCGCTGCCTTTTAGGCTACCAGGTTACCAGGTTTTCACTTCATTTTTCCAGCATTCTGAGAAAGCTGTGTTAGATGCAGGATAACACGGTACTACAAAGTGATGAGGAGAATTAACTCAGCATAAGCTCCGAAAGGAAAGAGCGGTTCAGTACTGCTATAAAGCGCAGAGCAGGCCGCTGATACGGGCCCGTAACTGTGCAAACATGCAGGGCTGACATGCCGTGTCTCCTGAGGTGGTGGGGGTGCGGTCCATCGTGACTCCTACAGGGTGGACCGGAGCCAGGCGGTCATCATCCGCCATGTTTTTTTTTTTCGCTAGCCGGACCACAGTTCCGGCCTGGCCAGGAGTTCTGCAAGCCCAGTGCTATGCGGGGACAGTGTAAATACGCAGCTTTGCTTTGAGAGGGCAAAAAAAAGGGGGGAGAGAGACAACGGTCCTGCCCACACTGCTTTTCCTCCCCCACCATGACCTTGCCCCCCCCACCCCCCCATATGGACGAATGAGCTGCCAGCAGGCCGCTGAGCAGCCATGAACCCCCCCCCCCCCCCCCCTTCCTCCGCTTGCTCAACGCACATCTATCACCTTACAGCTCCACCTTACAGACACACGCTAATCTGCTCCTCCCTTCATCCTCACATTCACATGCAGTCATTTGTCTGCTCACGTCTCCTTGGAAACCATTGTATGGGGGGGGGGGGGGGGAAACAATAATACTGCAATGTAAGTATTGCACGACATTGGTACCTATCAAAATATGTCATATAACTCACAAGTATCAATTAGGCTAGATGTAATATGATAGATGATCTTAACAATGAAAGCATATAATTACTTAGGCACAGACGTACAAACACACAATTCCGACGGGAAACAGGATAGCTATAAACACGAATGAGGATCATTTCCGTGTAAGTCAAACTATACATGGGTACAACACAACTTGTCATTTCAAAGCAAAAAAATATGAAAATGAATAACTTTTTGGTATATTCAAACAATGGCTGAGACAGCTAGCCAGCCCACATTGGTCTAATTCTATTTTATGCAAAGAACCACATGTGTCCTCTGCCAAGAAGTTTATAAAAGGGAATATTATAGGAGGGTTTTTTATCAGAACATCATTAATTTAATTTTATATTTTAATGTGAAGTGCAGCAAAAATCAAATCCAGGCTGGTTCTGAGCATAACATTGCACTGTACGCCCATGGGTGCCAGTAGGATTCAATCCCTATTTTTTCACATTTTTGAAAAGTGTCACAGCAGACGATCTACACTAATTCTCTTTTTCACCTTGTTTTTTTTTTTCTTTCTCACTCTCTCTCTCTCCTCCCTCTGGATCCATGGCAGAGACGAAGACAGAGAGAGAGAGAGAGAGAGAGACAGCATCATACATATATTTATATTCATAGACAGGAGAGATCAAACGCGCAGTGAGAAGATGAAAGTGCCTTTGAGAGGGAGGCGTGCGCGCGCGAGTGGGTGAGCCAGGGTTCCGGGCCCTGGAGCAGCTCTGAGCGTGTCCACATCCCCTGTACAGCGGCGGGGGGTGGGGGGGGGGCTGCTGGGGGCTCACACTCTACAGAACCCCCATGTCACCACGATGATCCCCCCCGCACCCCCGGCGCGTTTATTTGTATAACACTGTTTCTGAGGTTGATAATGTCTGATATTATATACAGCCAGTATATATTTCTCTCTGTGTGTTATTTTTTTTCTGTTCTGTTCTTCCTTACATTTCATGCACTGACTGTCTGCTTGTCAGAAATGCTTCAGTCCAGGCTTGAGTCTGAGAGAGAGAAAAAGAGAGAGCGAGAGAGAGAGAGAGAGAGAGAGAGAGAGAGAGAGAGACTTCAAACAGCGTGCTTGTTGAGATGAGTTGTTGAGATATGGGGGCAGGGGGGGGATGGGGGCTTGGGGGCCGATGGTGCAGCGCAGAACCCAAACACAGCTGTCTCCAGTTCCCTGCTGCTGCAACAGCTCCTCTCCTCCATCTCTCCATCTCCCTGCCCCGCCCAGGACCCACAGAGGGCTTGGTTGGACCCTCCACGCCATCTTTCACGCTGCTACGAGCGTCACGGCGGAACAGCTGAGCTGTTCGGCAAGACAAGCTTAGACGGAAAGCGCTGTTTCACGACCTCGATTAATCGCTCAAAAGAGCTGCCAAGCCCAGACTGGAGCGGGCCCAAAAACAGCACTATCTTTTACGGGAGCCATACAATACCCCCCCCCCCCAAGACTGTCAGCACACGGAGCCCTTTCCATCTCATCTCCACATTTCATGACCTGCCAGAGACCTACCAGGCAAACGAAGAGCCATAGGACAGACAGGAGACACTCTGCCTGAGGGAAGACCTCTATGTTCACAGCTTGCCCTCTTCATGTTTCCTCCACTTTTCCGTGTGCTTAACATGTCATTATGCCACGTGTTTTGATTTACTCCAAGCCCTGCCTGCAGTGTGCTTCTCTGAGAATAAACCTCTCCCAAATCCTCCTCCAAAGTCAGTGGGTTGCCCTTTGCTTTTTTGCAAGGTAACTTTCAATTACCAATTGATTAAGACCCCAAAATAAAATAAAATAAAAAATAAAAAAAACACGATATAAATAGCTGGGGTGGAGCCGGGGTGCAGGAACCCTCTAAAACCCTAAAGGAGGTCCAGGGCTGTGCCCTGCTGTAATGATAGTGTGTGTGTGTGTGTGCATGAAAGCGCTGCTGCAGTAGCTGAAGTGGGGGCTGGGCTGGGCTGGGGCCGGGCCGAGTAAACCCAAAGCACTCCCAGCTGTATGTGGGGAGCGTGTCAGGACCTGCACCCCTGTCTGAGAGAGCCTGCGTCTGGGCAGGCACAACCCCCCACACCCCTATAGCAGGAGGAGGGGGGGGGGGCTCACTGAGGAGGCTGGGGGTTCGTCTGATGTCTTCAAATGACCAGAACATAAAAAGGAGGGTGCAGGAAAAAAAAAGTGTTTCAAAGTTAAAGTTTTGCAAAGCTATGCAAAATAACAATACAAAAAGATGTTTCTTTTTTTTTTTTTTTTGGACACCCTCAGCCGCACTGATTCAGCTCGCTTTGTTAAGGCTACTCGGGCCTGCGCGGTACCTGCAGGAGTGGAGACTCAGATTCCACACCCGGTTAATGAGGGCTCTCTGTGAGTCTGAGCCCCGCTGGCGTGTGAGCGCATGTCCGCGCGAATGTGGCGCATTCAGTCACGGCATTCACAGCATAACACCTGGAGTCACTGGACCTTCGCCGCTCTTCACCGCGTTTCAGCGCTAAAAGCACCACAAAACCCAGCCCTGTGCACGCAGTCAGCAGTCTCAGGGCTTGCATGTGACTCGTGTCTGGCCTGACTTGTGTCTCCCTGCCAGTTTTTTTTTTTTTTTTTTAACCACATTAGGCAAAGATTAACAGTTTACATCGTATCACAGTCGTATCATTGTATCAGTCTCGGTGATTTGATTGTGTACATAACAAAAAGAGACTGGCTGCACTGGGGCGTGCAGTGGTATGAGCAAACAGGAGTGCTTGCACCAGACTTACATTCATATCAGAGGAGTGTCTGTCCCAGTGCCTTGAGTCTATTACCCAGGCTCAATGAGTCACCCCCCCTCTCTCAAAGGTCATGCTGGGGAAAGTAAGACCACAGCAATGCAGAAGGGACCGGACAGGAATGCTGCGGCCGGCGTCTCCTCTGCAGTGACCCCTGCTGACCCCGATGGACAAACATCCCTCAAGCCAGACAGAGGGATTGACAAAAACACAGGTCGCCATTACGCAAACACGCTCCGCCTGCACGGGAGTGGGTGCCCGTCCAGTCCCCGCCGTGTTGCCCCAAACAGGCAAACACTGCTTTCTGATGGACGAGGTGGACACACAGGAGCTAGATTCAATCAAACACTTAGCCTTTTTCTTTTTTTTTGAATTGCTTAATTAAAACATAATGTTCTGAGTATTTTTTACTTTATTGGAGACAAGCAAATATGTATTTTGAAATGTGTTCCTCTTTCATTATTAAATGGAGTACCATATGCACTTAAAGAGACTAAGTGTGTTTGATTGAATCTATCCAATTGCCTTTGGCTAACACTCCTCAGCTCAATCCCAAAATAAGGTCATTGGTCATTTATTTCACTTCCATTACCGTCTCTGCCCAGCAACACCAATACAATGTGGGTCAGCAGAATAGCTACTGTTTGCACATGGAGTTGGACAAACTGAGATGGTAGAGTTCACAGTTTTTTTTTTTTAGATGTGGCCTGTCACAAACCACACCACACCCCAGCACTGGAACAGACTCAAAGAAAGCAGGTACTCTCAATGGATCTGATCCTACTCTTTAAATGATAGATCACCCTTAGTGCACAATTCACAGGTCCATCCCCCCCCCAGTCTATCCTCCTGGGGTTACTGGAGTGGTTTACAAACACACAACACGTGTAAAGAAGCTGTGCGGTGTCAGCTGTGTCTGTCTGTCTCTGTGGTCCATTGTAATAGACTTATGGGAGGTGGGGGCACAATATGACAGGGTGACACTCAAGCTCTATCTCAATAACAGGATCGGATTTCACATCTGCAACTTTCTGTCCCCGCCCCCCCCCCCACATCCCCCGGGTGACCATCCACCTGTTCATCTGTCTTCCCTCTCCACATGTTCAAAGTGCTCCACCAGCGTTCCACCAGCATGAAATTCCCACTTCCTGTGGGGGGAATGCGCCTGCTCTCTGACAGTCTGACAGCTCTCCCAGCTACGGGCCAGGGCTTTGAACACTATTCATTTAAATGCAAATTTCAGTATGCATTGGGACGAGCTTTCTACACCTCTACAAAAAAAAAAAAACTACCTACTGTGGGATGCAAAAATGTTTTACAATGTATTTCTACCTCTACCAAATATTACTGGGAAAATGCTTTGAGTTGAACAGCTGTGCTCCTTTCAGCTCAGAAACACACACCTGCTCCTGTCTCTCTACGATCACACCATGGACACATGGCCAACCAGGATTTCAGTGGCACCAGCATCGTTTAAGGACAGATCTTTTGTTTTTTCTTTCTGGGGGATGGCGTCGTCACTCTTGGTTTCAGATCCACCACTTAAACTGACCGCCATCTGAGTCTGAGACCAAAGATCATCTGTTTGAAACCAAACAAACATCTGATTTGTTGAAAGCTACTTATTTCAGAAAAAAAAAAAATATAATGCATGTTGAGATGTTAAATAATTTCAGCACGAATGTCATTTTTATTGTTTTATCAAAGTATTTCCTAAAAAAAGTGATGGACCGAAGAGGACTAAAGTACCCCTACAACAAAACGTGAAATGCCTTGTTCTTTAACCAATACAAAAAGTTCACATATCAAATTGTGTCTGCAAATCAGTAGAGGTTTCAATATAGTTCGTTTCTGAGCACACACTGTCCCAAAGTAAAAAAAATGAGTTTATGTAAAGAAGAGACTGTACAACTAAAAAAACAAATGCAAAACCCAGATAACTAAAACTTTGTTGTAAGCACTGCACCATGACGTAAATATGATTTCATTTCATTTCATTTCATCCAGAGCTGATTGTAATCAACAGCTGAATTTAGTCATCTGCTTGCTTTTACTTGCCCTGCTTAGTTCCTTCAAAATATTTTGGAGAGGCTGAGCTCAGAGCGAGCACACAGACCAAAGCTTAGGCTGACCTGAACTTCAGTTTGAAAACTGATCGTTAACTGTTATTTTTAACTGAAATTCAAGTGTTGAATTTCGGCACTCCGTAATCAATGTCCAGAAGACAGCTGTTACACGAGTGAGCGATTCAATTCAGGACAATACTGTTGGTGCATGGCCAGGCCTGGGCGGTTTTCTGTTACAAAGTCGTTAGCTTAAGTGGTTGTATCCTGGTTGCTGGCAAGCCTGTTCATATCCGTGCCATCGATCCAAAGTTTTTACTAAAAGTGAAAAGTGGACGAAGGCAGTGGTGGCCATGGCGATGTAAAAAAAGGGGCAAGAGCGCCCTCTCTGGCGGAGATCATGAACTGACTGAAACTCCTTGGTAACAAGCTACAACATTGGGGGAAATGCTGCGTGGAGCACCAAGGAAAAATCACTGTATGAAGTGTTTAAAGGGATCATTTTTGCCTTCCATCTAGCAACCTAATTTATTGTGTCACTTCTTTCTTGATTCTTTTATAAATGCACATCCCCAATTTAAATCTACAATAAATATATATGGAGAAACATTTAAATACCACATGGCGTCTTTGTATATACACTCAAATAGCCACCTACATTTCCCACAAGCCCAGCCGTGAGTATAACATCTACAGTAACCTCTCACTCTGTAGGAAGGTGTCCTTTAAATAAATAGCAATAAACATAATGATTATTATTTCCAATGACGGTAGCTGTTTTCAGGTATGGCTCACTTCACCAATGTTGAATGCGGACGATAAACATTATGTTCAAGGGATTAGATGAAGGCTTTATTTTGCTGTCAAAATACCTTGTTTTTCCCACCAGAAGGCAGCCAAGTGAGCGTGTGTGTGTGTGTGTGTGTGTGTGTATGTGGTGACTGGTTTGTCCTGTGTTTGCAGAAAGCAAGACGAATCAGTCTATCCTTCACCCAAGATAAGTTTTAAGCGCTCGAGCGAGGGAGACGTCTGAGTAAGACCTGAGGTCAGGGCCAGGTCACCCTTCCGCAGTATCTGGGTTCATCGAGCCAGCAAACAGAGGACATGAACATGGTGTTCACCATGGGGTCAGGCTGGCGGTCATGGATTCTGTGAAGATCTAATCAGCCCCTGCTTGAACTGTCTTCGCTGAACTGAATTGAAACTTCACTGCTGGTGTCCAGTGGTGGACCATCATTACTCCTCCTCCAGTGGTGGACTCCTGTGGATTAGTCACTAAGGAACTATCTATGACTCCTCCAGAGATTCTAGAACCAACAACAGCCAAAAAAGGCATCCTATTGGTAGGAATACCTGCCCACCACTTCAGCGTGTGGATACAAATATTCCATGAATTCTCTACTGCATGATGAAATTGCGTTTATTTTCACATGCAACGAGGATGCAGCCAATGCCAGGCTGTTACCCCAGTCTACAGCCCTTAGGTGACTTCTCTCTGCTGCCTCTGTCAGTCACCCCATTGTCTCGCCCTATCACTTTCACTGCCTCACTATAATATATCTCACTGTTGCAGTGCGAGGACGAAAGAACAAACCAACCAGCAAATCTGCTCAGTGTTCTCAGTCGCTCAGCCAGGCACAAGCCGGAATGTTCTGAAGCCAAGCTCATTCTCTCTCCTCTCCAGCTCTCGCTGTCTCTCTCACTCTCTGTCTCGCCTTTCTCTCTGTCTCCCGCTCTCGCTCTCTCTCTTTCTCGCTCGCTTTCTCTCTAGGTGTTTGCTTCAAAACATGACCTAAATTTTTCTGCCTGAGCGAAGCAACTAGATCTGTCACGGTTCGAGTTCTCCACAGCGCCACAGCTCTCAATGAGCTCAATTGCACAAAGACGGGAAACAACACGGGGGGGGAAGAAGGAAAAAAAAAACTGACAAGACAGTCAACGGCGAAGGCAACCATCGCATGGCAACAATGTGGAAAATCCCTTTCTAAAAATAGTGGCATATCGCGGGCAAGCAGCTCTAACAGTACAGCCAATAACCTTTCACCCCCGGGGCGCTGTCGGGTGGGGGGGGAGCGGGGTTGGGTGGGCGTCGGGGGGCGACGGGGGGTCGGTCCGTCGGTGTGCGTTTGGATGAGTGACTCAGATCCAGATGTCTCGACTGCACCACCAAGGTCAAGCCCATGTTAACAATCGTGTCGAGGAGTCGCGGCGACGCTAACGCAAACAATCCAACACCGCGCCGCACAACCTCACTTCGCTTCATTGTGTGCTCGATGAACGCTGTAGCACCTTCCAGAGAGATCTCCCTTCACCTTCCCTTTCCCGCGTGGCCAGGAGTGCTCATCCTAATCCCCCTCCACCCCCCTCGCCCCCCTCGACAGAGGGACACCATGTTCCCCCTTAGCTAAACATCGGAACTGTTTGTGACTCTACGGTCCAATCAATTGGTTCCGCATCATCGGTTCCTTTGAAGACCCGAGCACCACTTCTGTAGTCATTTCCACATTCCACAGCCAAGTGATACGGATCTGTTGTCAGCGCACATTCATGCCTCTCAATCTGGGGATTAGACCGGGGGCTTTTTTAATAACTGCAATGAGCGTCCCCATCAACTCAAACAGGGGGAAGCTTGACTCAGAAACAGAGGCTAAACATCCTATCAGGATATCACGTACACGGGAGTCTCCATGTGGGCCCCCAAAGCTGTAAATAAAAAATAAACACAAAGGGATGTGCTTATGTGCATGTGCATGTGCGTGTGCATGTGCGTGTGCATGTGTTTTTTCTCTATTAATGAATTTGCATTAGCCCCATTGATGCTGGTGGGAGAGGCTCAGTTCCTCCACATACGCCTCAATATTGTATTCATAAAAAAACCTTTCATTGAACACAATCGTACTATTTTGGGCAGACGGGGCTGTGGCACTTGACTGATAACCAGGCAATTCCAGTCATT
>JAFBMS010002792.1:0-24413 GCA_019788955.1 Albula glossodonta | reverse complement strand
GGTGTGTGTGTGTGTGTGAGTGTGTGTGTGTGTGATTGTGAGTGTGAGTGTGTGTGTGTGTGTCTGTGTGTGTATGTGTGTGTGTGTGTGTGTGTGAGTGTGTGATGGTGCTCTGATAACCTGTGACCTCGGAAACATTGCCATGGAAGCACGGAGTATGCACAAACTTCACTGACCTCACCTTAACCTCTGGACTCTGGAAACAAACACAATAAATTCAACTGCACACACACACACACACACACAACCCTTATGCCGCAAGCACAAAGCCACAAGTCTACCACAGCTCTCCAAAAAAAAAAAGTTGGTTTCCTGGGTACTGATTGGGTGCCTGGTAGAGAAGGGGGAGGGGCCAGAACCCAGCTGAACAGCTAATTAGCCTGGTGGAACCCCTCTGTCAATCAAAGTCTGTTGCCCCAGTACCGTCTTCTCTCATTACACTCTGTTAAATTTGCCCGGTAATCCCACATGCATAAGTGCATGTATACATCCATAGGTCGATGAAAAAAACGACAACGTGCTTTAGGATTTTGTGCAGACGCTGGGAACGGGGAGAGCGTAAGCGTATAAGGTTTTGTCAGTGAGGAAACGGATCTCAGGCCACGCGGGACATAGCTGCCAAATCGCGCCCTCCGCCACACAGACCTGGCCCCCGATCACTCAGCTCTGCTCTGTGGAACCGCTCATTTCCAATTACATTCTCCAAACAATTAAAAC
Source organism: Albula glossodonta (assembly GCA_019788955.1). NCBI lineage: Eukaryota > Metazoa > Chordata > Actinopteri > Albuliformes > Albulidae > Albula > Albula glossodonta. Next base: position 23,696 of record JAFBMS010002792.1, on the reverse strand, counting down.
AGGGCGACCGCACTGCGCTAGCACCGCACGTTACCCAGCGAAAGCTGGCCCCACAGGCCAGGCACGGCCCGGATCCCTTTATTGGAAAATTGAGAGAGAAAAAAGAGAGATTATTTTCTCTTCAACCTCAGGATTTTCCACCAGGATGTGTGCTCTGGATATAGCAGCAGTGTGGGTTAGTGAAACACACACCTCCTTTAACTGCTGTGTGTGTGTGTGTGTGTGTGTGTGTGTGTGTGTGAGTGTGAGTATGTGTGTCAGTGTGAGTGTGAGTGAGTGAGTGTGTGAGTGTGAGTGTATGTGAGTGTGTGTGTATGTCTCTGTGTGTGTGTGTGTGTGTGTGTGAGTGTATGTGAGTGTGTGTGTATGTCTCTGTGTGTGTGTGTGTGTGTGTTTATAGAGAAATCTGAGAAGGCCCTCACATAAACATGTGGTGCAGTCGTGTACACAAGAACAATACAAACCTGAAATTACACTGAAAGAGAGTATGTGTGTGTGTGTGTGTGAGAGAGAGAGAGAGAGAGAGAGAGAGAGAGAGAGAGAGAGTGTGTGTGTAATGTTTATGGACTGCACAAAAAGCACATGCATGCATCGGTCTTAGTGGTTCTTCGTTTGGACCCTTTCAGCTGATATCCAGTTCGAGCATGCTTCAGACTGTCTGTCACTCAGTTTGCACACAATGCAACTCCATTCTGTTCTGTGAGGGCGTCTGCATTTCTCAGGTCTAAACCTCACTGTGCTCCCTGTGTGTCACAGATACACCCAGACACGGCGAATGGCTGCATATGACATCCAGAGGGATCCAACAATAATATCCATCTGAAAGTCAAATCTGGCTTTCATTATTTTGGCAGGTTATGATAAGTAATGACAAAACTACAAACATATTTCCAAAATGTTCTGTCTGGATGTTGACTGTTTTCACCCTGTGGACATCAATATATACCCCAAAACCAAAACAAAGAGCAACAGAAGATGATTTTTGCCGGTTTCATGTCTCCTTAAAAAATGAATTCTCCAGCTTTGGGTTACAGCAGACATGTGTATGCACTGTGTGTGTAAATATTGGAGCTGTTCTCCTAAAAGAATTCCGAACATGGAATACTCTACAGCAAAGCAAGACCTCCCCATGTGTAGCATGGATAGAGGGGGAGAGGGACAGAGAATGGCATTACTCAGCGCTGGTCCCAGAGAGTCGCCCGCATTGGCCCCTTGTCAGAGCGGGGTGCTCGTCCATATGAGTTCCTGTGGGTCAGAATGTATTCTGAACAGTTTGGTTCTGCACGATGAGCGAGTGGAATCCAGGAACACCGTCAAAGGGTTAATCCCACAACCCCCCTCCCACCCAAACCCCTCAAACGAAGTGAACCAAACTCGTTAGCTGTACAGCACCCTTGAGACCGCAGCAGTGAGAGCAGACCCAAATGCCAGCCTCCAGTTTCACGATCGGCGAATATTTGCCATGGTGGTGCATAACGCTCTGCCCCCCGCCCCCAACACTCTCCTGCCTTGTACCCTTTCCTGTGGGGCAAGAGGCCATTTTTAGCCCCCGACCCCCATCAGTCACACTGACTTCACCGGCCAGCGCTACACCAGCCAGTGTACATTATGCAGGGTTTATTTGGGTCAAACGCATTTTATTTCATTTAAATTCTGTCTATTTTCTTATTGTTTCTTGTTGTATTATTTTTCTTTTTATCCACAAATTTAAAAACGAAAAAAGCTTAAATGTTAACATTTGTCTGGTTTTAAGGCGTTCCTGGTGGATTCATGTCTTAAGGGAAGGCAAGCGGTCTTTCCATCAGGATTACCGCAGGATGACCACAGCGAGCAACAGCCAAAAAAAGCAGTTTTTCTTGGGGAGGAAAAGAAGACATTTTCACATTTCCACACGGTTTAATGCAGGCAGAGCACAGTCTGTGTGAAAATCTTCAGTGTCTTCACCTCTACCGTCATCATCAAAAACTTCTCAATGATCATTGCTGTGTTCACGCTGTATGTGTTTGAGACCATCACTGTGTTCTTGTTATTGTAGTTGACTTGAATTAGTGAAATAACATTTATGCTCATTAGCCTGGAGGCATTGTTAGCCAGGCCTAGCACTGTAACTGACAGTGATCAGGTGAATGCACCCGGCTCTCCATATGGTAAGTTGCTCTGGGTAAGAGCTTTAGCTAAATTACTGTAATGTAATGTAATGAAAGTGTGTTTTTGGGCTGGCTCTCTGGAGCGGTTGTGTAACAATTCCAGCAGCATGATCCCAGCTCTGAAGTGCAGAAAGCAAACTCAGCTGGCTGATTGCACACACAAAAAATAAAATAAACATTTAAATTAAATTAGAGTAACTTATCAAACCGGAATGTGCCATTTCTTTCATCTGCACTCTCACAATCAATTATGTGCTTGCCTGTAAGCACTGTGACTGAAACTTTATCAGATACCATGACCTGATTGGCTATAACTGTGGCTTTGATGTCAGACACTGATTGGCTACTGATTGGCTGTTAGTGACTGACTGTGCCCTATTTGAATGTAACCTCGATTGCATAGAAAATTCTGATTGGTTGTGACTGGCACTTGAGATGGAAGGCTCTGATTGGCCGTGAGTGTTACTTGCAAGAAGGTCCTTGATAGACTCTGTCAGTCAGTGTGAATTCACTGTTAAGGACTGTGATTGGCTGTGTTTGGCTGCATTTCACTGTGACTGGACCGAGCTGGCTGTTACTAGTCCAAAACGAAATGCTGGCAGCCATCTCATTTAGAGCTTAAAAAGTAAGTCTTGCTCTTTCCAACAAAAAGCTGAGCGCTTTGTTTCAAAATGCATATTTGTGGGGTGTTTTTTATTGCAATGTGCAATAAATTATAGCAATACGCAATAAAAGCCCCAGAGTATGCGTTTTTAAACTTTGTGTGAAACCTTGTCTTTTTTGTGGATGCGGGCAAGACTTATTTGATATGTTTGACGTTATATTTCTTTGGCTAGGCTACACCGCACTAAGATTCCCGGGTTGAAGACTTACGCATCCCTCTCATCACAGTCTTTAGTGCCAGCACATTCATCCCCCGCTTTATGTACCTCAGCGCCGCTAACGGGGCCTGATCTCTCTCAGATCCTCCGAGAGTTTCAGTGATGGGGATAATTAAAATGCACAAACCAACGCAAGCACCAAATAAAAACACTGCGCGCTTCTCTCTATGGAAATATTTCCAGAAGCAGCTAAAAGATAAATGTAAAAAATCCTGACCTTAAATGTTTGCAGACACGTCCCAAATTGCTGTACTTAATTAAGGCCGCTTGTAAAGACCGCTGTAAAAAAGCGTTTCATGTTTAATAGCCTGATTTTAGAACCGTTTAATCCTTCATCAATATCTGCAATAACAGCTCTAAGCCGGGCTTAATTATCTGCTCGAGAGCAAAGCCGTTTCATGGTTTCACTGGGGATTTAACTGCGCCAGGCGGAGCGGAGCGACCGGAGCGGCTCTGACATGAATTACGCACCCGTAACTGAGAGCGGATCTGTGCGCACGGCTGAGCGGTGCCGAGAAAAACTGCGGGCAAAAACTAAGCGGTGATTACACTTTCCTCTTTTTTCTACTTCATACATTCAATTAGTACACTGAACAAGAAAAAAACACACACAAAAAGGAAGGGGAATCTGATGTCCTTTCAGTTTCCCGATGGGAGAGGTCAAACGCTTTTTCTTTCTCTTATTCCCGACGAGATATAAAAGAAATTTGGGAATGAACAGAGGGGTGGCAGTTTGAATTGACAAAGCTCTCTGTAGAAATAAATGAGGTTACGTCCTCTTCTATTGCATGGGGAATTTCCGTGCAGCAATCAGCGAGAGCTCAGTCAAAAGCCCGCTGCCTGAAAAGACCACAGCGGGCCGTGAAAAATAAAACTAGCCCCTTTTCACATGCCGTGAAAGGGTAACAAGGCAAGGCGAGGAAGGTCTCATAATCCAAACCCAGGGTGAAAACGGGCTCCGACAGACAGAGCGAATGTTTGCGATCAGGGATACAGCCGCGGGCGCTGTTACCACGACCTTTACACTCCGCTATTGTTGTTGATGATATCGCTGCTTCTGGGAAGTTAATGAACTTTCTTTACTCCTTTTTGCCCATAGTCAGTTAAACAGATGAAAAGAGGGAAACAAAACTGTGTCCCTTTTCAAAAGTGTGTGTGTGTGTGTGTGTGTGTGTGCGTGTGTGTGTGTGTGTGTGTGCGTGCGTGTGTGTGTGTATGTGTGTGCGCATACGTATAGTGTCACTCATTCACATTTGTTTCAGTGGCATTATCATGTGAACAGAGTACAGCTGGTTTTCTGTTGCACACAGAGGAAAAATCCCCACTGCTGAAACCCCACACACACACACACAGACACCAGTATCAGCACAGATCTGAAACCCCACACACACACAGACACAAACCCAATCAAACGTTTGGGTCAAAGTGAAGCATCAACCTCGGCTCCCTGCTGCAGGCCAATGAGCCGCAGTACATGAGTCCGGCCCAGCCATGTCATTCATGAGCCCTTAGAAATGAGGGCTTTCTCATTTTTCAGACAGGGAGAGTGTTAAGGGGGTTATGCTTGTTTGCAGTTGATATTTGGTTTGGATGCTGTGGTCCTGCTCCCTGCTCTCCACAGAGATCCTCCCAGCGGAGACAGCTCTCAGCCGAGCATGCTCAGTGTGCATCTCTGGCTCAATCTCTGCGGCTCGGAGTTGCTCTTATCCACCCGCGCCCCCCCCCCCCCCCCCACCCTGGGGGATCTCTCTATCCCCCCTCATCTCCATGGAGTCTTCTTCCCTGAGTCTGACCATAGCTCTGCCTGACAGCCTGCCTTCCTCTGACAGCCTCGCAATGCACACCCAGAGCTCAGGCTATCCTGTCTCTACAACATCTGCTAAAACTGACCGTGAATACACTGCCCACACTGCCAGAGCATCCGGACCTGTGTGTGCCCTCAGGCCCACAAAGATAGAATACCTGCGCAGTCACTCAGTCACAGAGAGGCACAATATCTGCGCAGTCACTCAGTCACACAAAGGCTCAGTGTCTGCGCAGTCACTCAGTCACACAAAGGCACAATATCTGCGCAGTCACACAAAGACACAATATCTGCGCAGTCACTCAGTCACACAGAGGCACAATATCTGAGCAGTCACTCAGACACTCAAAGGCACAATATCTGCGCGGTCACTCAGTCACACAAAGGCACAATATCTGTGCAGTCACTCAGTCACACAAAGGTAAATATCTGTGCAGTCAGTCACACAAAGGTAAATATCTGCGAAGTAACTCAGACACTCAAAGGCAAATATCTGTGCAGTTGCTCAGATGCACAAAGGCATACTGTAGTTAACTCGGGCAGCTCGGGTTCGAGGTTCCAGCGTAAACACGGCTGGGCTCAGACAGGGGGGGTTTGGGCGGGGGTGTGTTTGGAGCACGCTCAGAAGCAGCAGGTGTTACGAGCCCCGGGGCGGCTGGCCGAATCGCTCTGCAGCGTAGCGGCTTTATGCGCTCAGCGCTCAGGGCTGGAGCTTAAGTTTTACTGGAGCTCCAGGGAGCAGAAGGTGGGCTGGGGGGGCAGGGGCCGTTAAACCCTGGCGCGGTCGGGTTTCAGGGTGGCGGGCGAGCTTGGCGCGGTTTGAGCGAACATGAGATGTGCGCCGGCGTGCCCAGGTAAACAACCCCCCAACCCCCATTCTCCGGCTCCAGCACTGGACCTTGGCTCCGAGCTGGGACTCCCTTTAATGGCCCAGCGGCACACTTACTGACAGGACGCCCTTTCACACAGACGCCTGCTAAATTACCATCCATTTACAGCTGCACCACCCCCCCCCCCCCCCCCACCCCCCAACCCCCACCCCCCCCCCCCCCCCCCCCCCCCCCCCAACCCCCAACCCCCCCCCCCCCCCCCCCAACCCCAACTCAACCCCCCCACCCACCCCAACCCCAACCCCAACCCCCAACCCCCCCCCAAACCCAAACCCTCACCCCCACCCCAACCCCAACCCCAAACCCCCCCCCCCCCCCACCCCCCCCCCCCCCCCCCACCCCCCCCCCCCCCCCCCCCCCCCCCCCCCCCCCCCCCCCCCCCCCCCCCCCCCCCCCCCCCACCCCCCCCCCCCCCCCCCCACCCCCCCCCCCCCCCCCCACTCCCCAACCCCAAACAGAAACATTATTTCTGAAAGCAGTGCTGTTGCTGTTTTTGTTTTGTCCCTGTTTGGGATGCACCCCCAGGCAGTACTCGTGTGGTTTTTTGGAGTTGTTTTGTTTTCATTATGATTTCTTGGTTGTTTATGATGCACTCTGTTTTTTCTGTTTTTCTTTTGGCTCTTTTTATGTGTTACATTTATTTGAATGAGAATGAAGACAGATATGTCAGCTTGTAGGAACCCTTTTCATCGTCAAACAGAGGAGACCTGAAAGTCTCTCATTCCGTCTCTCATTCTGTGCTTCTACCTGTCTCTCTCCATCAATCCAAATCCAAATCCAAATGAGCTTCATTGGCATCACCACACATCAGCATATTATCCCAGTCTGCTTTTCCCTCTTTGGTCGATGCGGTAACGATTTTCCATACTGCTCCACTTGACACGTTAAATGTTTTTCCATGTCTGTGACTGAGGAACCTGCAGTTGGCACCAGTTACCTGACCTCTTTCACTAATCTGTTAGATACCTCATGCTACTTTAGAAACTCAAATCATAAAGTGGGTATTTTAAAATGTTTCTAACAGCAGAAACATATTGGTATTTACAACTGATATTAATATGGAACATGAGTAGATGCTTTTTTTAATTGTGATTAAGTTTGTTTATAAATGTAACTCTCAGGACCTGTGCTTATGCAGGCTGCTCAAACGATACACAGACTCATGATCTGTCCATATCCAGTATCCAGGCTGCTCAAACGATAAAATGCCTCCGAGTCTTAAACAAGCTCATGGATGTCTATGCAAGGTGTGAAACAGTTTTAGGTTGAGGGTTTTTTTTAAAGGCCATTTTATAGGAATTTCCAGTCAAGATCGCTGGGAGTTCCCAAGTTTGGGAGTTCCTCTCACACTTACTTAATTAAGCTGCCGCGCTAATCCTGAAGTGTGAGAGAGAAAATAAACGGTGTGAAAGTACAATCCAGCTGTTTGTCTCTGAGAGTCGTTACGCCATGTTACACCTTACACAGCCACTGGAGAAAGTTACACACACCGACAGAGAAAATGTCACGTTCAGGTGGCAGTCTGAATGCGTCTCCCACTTTTTTCACTAAACACAATGACCTACTATACACAGATATACTATACACACTGCAAATTCAGAAAATTTGAATGGACAACATTGGCGTTTTGAAATCATAAATGGGGCATAGAGCATAAAGTGGGGCAGCCTGTAGTCTAGTCACTAAGGTACTGGACTTGGACCCCTAAGGTTGGTGGTTCAAGTCCCAGTCTAGCCACAGCTGTTGGGTCCTTGAGAAAGGCCCTTAACCCCATATTGCTCCCAGGGAGGATTGGCCCTTGGTTAGCCCAATCAACTGTGTGGCTTTGGATAAAAGCATCAGCTAAATGACAATAATGTAATAAATAAAGTTAGCTTATCTGTTCTCATGTCTGAGGCCCGTTTTCTACCACAATCCATGTTAAAGGAATAAAAGAACAGGAAGTGGTATCAGGGATTTCATACAAAAGAAGTTGATTTGGTGGATACCAACTCTCATAATTGAATTCTTGACCATGCGGCCTGGATATGCTGTGTCTGTGGTTTGATGGCTTCATAGTCCATAATCTGTATATAACTGTGTTTTCTGTGCTTAAATAGTCACTCTTAAACGTCAACAAGTCAGGAAGTGACAGCTCAACACTATGGAATGCCAGCTGATTTCATTGGCCCTCGTAATTTCAACAGGTGATTTCATTGGCTCCATGATATCTGTGGTTGATTTTAATTGGCTGTGTAATATCAGCACCTGATATCATTGGCTGTGTAAAATCAGCACTTGATTTTACTGGATGCTGCCCCATGATTCCCAGTTCAGTGATTTATGACCCTTCATATGTGAGCGTTCGCTCTCAGAGTGTTACCAGAACAAACGATAAAAAAGGAACAAAAAAATCAGGCCAGTGAAGAGCAGGCTTGCTGCTGGAAGTGGCCGCACAAAATCCAAATACTTTTTATTTTTAACCGTACTATTTATTCAATTCACACACTTTTTATCTTTACACTTTTCTGATTAACGTATCCATTTATGAGTATATATTTATAAATATGTTTATTTTTTGCATCATTGAATTATTGTGTTCCAGTGCTTATATGGAATATGGATGCATGCATTATCAGAGAGAGAGAGAGAGAGAGAGAAAGCAAGAGAGAGAGAAAACGAGAGAGAGAGAGAGAGATGGATTCCGTTCGTTCTGATAAATGCTGAAAAAGTTACCATATTATTCATTGTTGATTGGTTTCCAGCTACTGGCTATCGGCTGTGCAGCCAATTAAAAGCCCTTTCTGAGCGCCTAGGGAGGAGAAATAGGTACACAGACACCAAATTCATCTGCACATAGCTGCAATCATGCGCAGATTAATATCTAAGACCCCCAAGCCACTCTCCATAAACCTGTCCACTCTGTCCTCTGCTGCAACTGCTGTAAGACTTGAGAGCCGCCGGCTGTATGGATTATATGTGACACATTTTTGCCAAAATTTCTTGTACATTTTCATTTGTGCGATTCACTCATCGTGTGCTCATTCTGCATCATACGCAGGCATCGCTGAACTCACTCTTGCAGTTAGCCGCTAAAAACTGAGGGCACCCTCCTTTGGTGCCTTTTCATTCACTGAAAGCATCAATCAAGTTTTCTGAGTGTTTGTGGAAGATTGGAAGTGCATGTCCCTCTGGCTGGCTCAGGAGAGGGAGAGAGGAGAGGAGAGGAAGAGAAAGAGAGGGAGAGAAGAGACTCTCTGGTGTGAGGAATTGTTTTTTTCCTCACTTCGTTATCAGGGGTTAATCACAAAAAAACCTTAAATTAAAAAAATGACTTTCTGTTCTAGGCCTCCATCCCCTACTGCTTCTCTCTGTCAATTTTTCTCTTTTTTTCTGCCTCTTTCTCTTTTCTCTGTCTGTCTGTCCATCTCTATCTCTCTCTCCCCCGCCTCTCCCTTCCTCTCTCTCTGTTTGCAAACAGACTCCTGTCCTCCCATTGTGTTGCGATTGTGCATTAAGAGCGTCTCCGCTGACGTTACTGTTTGAGCGAAACAAACACACTGGCTGTGACCCAGAATGGAATCTGTCCCAGTAAAACTCAGCGAAACCCCGTGCCCTGTGTGGCTGCATCCCTCTGCAGAGCCTGTCAAACAGCCGGAGCCTCGTAAAAAAGGGAGGGGAGGGGCCAGAGATCCGCTTTATTTGTCATGTTTGGAAAGAGGAATTCCAGGGGAAACAGTGCTGTTGTTTAAGAGGGATGACGGGGGCGGCCTAACGGGATCCAGTCCTCCGCCGCGGAGGCTCTCTGGTGATGCAGGAATGTCTGAGCGCGGCGGGAATGTCCGAGCGCGGCGGGATCGTGTTTGCTGTTTTAATGGTCACTTCCCCCTGAGGCTGAGAGACTGCGCTGTGTCGAATGCAATGCTGAGCTTCACGTGCCGTTTAATATTCTTTACATCACTGTGCTGTATTGGATTTATTGATGTACATCATATTGTGTTAAATTTATTGACATGCATTACTGTATTGCGTTGTTAAATGTTTCAAACCGATATATGTTTTTAACATATATTAAGTGTGCCATATGTTACTGTGTGGTATTAAACTAAGGGTGATGTGGTGTTTGACACACTGTGTTGACACACGTTCCTGTGTTACAGTATATTTGTATTGAGGCATATTGCTGACAATCCTACCCTACCCAACCCACCCCAACACAACCCAACACCACCAATACACCTAACCTTACCACTATACCAAAACAACCCAACACCACCAAAATAACCCAAATCCTCACTACATACCCAAGACATAACGCATCTCCACCACTCCACTCCAACCCATACAAACCCAAAACCACCACTGAACCCCGACAAAACCCAGTATAACCACTCCAACTTGACCCAACCCAACCCAATCCAGCGCAACCCAACATAGCCACTCTCCCCAGCCCATGCAACACCAGCTCCACAAAACCCAGAGTAGCCATTCTACCCAACCAAACCTAAACCAGCCCAGCACAACCCAACACGGCCACTCAATCCAACACAACAAAACCCACCCAACGCAGCACTGTCAGGGTGTGATCGTGGCGGCAGCGACTGCTTTGGCTTGCTCCGGGTGAAGAGGGGCACAGCCAGCTGTCAGAGGGGAATCAGGCCGATTGGTCCATTTCTGCCTGCGGAATGTGAGCGGGAAGTATGATGAAAAGAGAAAAGCACGTAAGAGCTCAGAGACCGCACACTCAGGGGAGGGGAACTGGCTTTATGAGATGGATTATTCGAGTTTTACAAAACATGCAGAATAAATAAACACACACTCAGTGGCCAAATGGGTCTGTAAATTCTACATTAATGTGAATAATCCACAAACATATGCTAAAGGTGGGTCTGTGCACATGTACACCTGCAGCGTTTATTTCTGCTGTTTTCTTTTGTGTCAGTCTGATCAATGGAATGATGGGAGCTTGTTGCAGATGTCTCTTTGTTTTGTTTTGTTTTATTTTGTTCTACCCTAGGAATAACCTTAAGAATGTGTTCATTTTTACTTGTCAGGGTGTAAGTCCAAGCATCTGCTCTTAGTTCACAGTGAAGTGGAAAACATCCCGCGAAGATCCCCCCGTTTGTCTGCGGTTTGTCACATCCTTGGCAGGATTCACTTTTTCTGGAGACCCCACTGACTTCCTGTCACATGACCCAAGAAAGGAACTATCCTCCTTCTGTCCCAGGCACATCTACACTGACTTCCTGTCACATGACCCAGAAAAGGAATTATCCTCCTTCTGTCTCAGGCACATTTACTTTTCAGCCTGATACTTTCTCCAAATTTTATGCTATAAAATTAAGAACATAAGAGGATATGATGAGGTGAAGAGCCCAGCTAGGCTCACCTTTTATCTACAGTGGTGGGCTGGTGTTTCTGTCGCACTGACCTCAGTATCTCTGACGTCCTCCTGTATCCTGTGATTTGGCTAATAATAAATTTGACCGGCTAACCTCAGTGACATGATCACTGAGCAGTCTTACATTACAGTCATTTTAGCTGATGCTTTTGTCCAAAGCAACTTACAGTTGATTAGGCTAACCAAGGGCCAATCCTCCCTGGGAGCAATGTGGGGTTAAGGGCCTTGTTCAAGCAATGAGCAACAGCAATGGTGTTCTTGCTGTGGCTGCCCTGGGGCTTGGGCCACCAGCCTCAGGGGTCCCAGTCATGCACCTTAGCCACGAGACGACAGGCTGCCCCAGTGTCATGTGTTCAGGGTCGTGCCTGAGCACGCAGTGCTTGAGGAGTGTTTAAAGTGTGTATCTGATAGAGAGGCTGTTTTTACGCTGTTTACACATTAATTAAGACATGCAGCTGTATGTTCCTCTGAAGTTATGCAGGTCACACGCTTCGCTCAAGGGCACAGCAGCGCAGCTCCAGCTGGGGCTGTTAGTTATAAATCCAGCTCCTTCAGCACAGGATCATAACTCCAGCCCTGGGCTCCAGAACCGTGGCATGGCCATCATAGGCGTATGCCTCCACTATGAGCGCATACCTCCACTATGAGCGCATACCTCCACTATGAGCGCATACCTCCACTATGAGCGTATGCCTCCACTATGAGCGCATACCTCCACTATGAGCGCATACCTCCACTATGAGCGTATGCCTCCACTATGAGCGTATGCCTCCACTATGAGCGCATACCTCCACTATGAGCGCATACCTCCACTATGAGCGTATGCCTCCACTATGAGCGTATGCCTCCACTATGAGCGTATACCTCCACTATGAGCGCATACCTCCACTATGAGCGTATACCTCCACTATGAGCGTATACCTCCACTATGAGCGTATGCCTCCACTATGAGCATATACCTCCACTATGAGCGTATGCCTCCACGATGAGCATATACCTCCATGATGACCATATACCTCCACTATGAGCGTATACCTCCACTATGAGCGCATTCCTCCACTATGAGCGCATTCCTCCACTATGAGCGCATACCTCCACTATGAGCGTATACCTCCACTACGAGCGCATGCCTCCACTATGAGCGTATGCCTCCACTATGAGCGTATGCCTCCACTATGAGCGTATACCTCCACTATGAGCGCATACCTCCACTATGAGCGCATGCCTCCACTATGAGCGTATGCCTCCACTGTGAGCGTATGCCTCCACTATGAGCGCATACCTCCACTATGAGCGTATGCCTCCACTATGAGCGCATACCTCCACTATGAGCGTATGCCTCCACTATGAGCGCATACCTCCACTATGAGCGTATGCCTCCACTATGAGCGTATGCCTCCACTATGAGCGCATACCTCCACTATGAGCGCATGCCTCCACTATGAGCGCATACCTCCACTATGAGCGTATGCCTCCACTATGAGCATATGCCTCCACTGTGAGCGTATGCCTCCACTATGAGCGCATACCTCCACTATGAGCGTATGCCTCCACTATGAGCATATGCCTCCACTATGAGCGTATGCCTCCACTATGAGCGCATACCTCCACTATGAGCGCATACCTCCACTATGAGCGTATGCCTCCACTATGAGCGCATACCTCCACTATGAGCGTATGCCTCCACTATGAGCATATGCCTCCACTGTGAGTGTATGCCTCCACTATGAGCGTATGCCTCCACCATGAGCATATACCTCCAAGATGAGCATATACCTCCACTATGAGCGTATACCTCCCAAGGTTGGAAGTTTGACTACCAGCTCACATCCCACTAAGCAAGGCCCTTGAGCCTGAACAGTTTCAATAAAATATTGTATAAGTTTATAAAATGATGTCAGTCTGGATAAGGGAGTCGTGACTAAATGTAACTTCACCATAATAGACTCATAATATCTGTCAATACATTAGATATTCTAAAGAGAAAGCTTTCTCGTTTTCTTGTCCTGTAGGCCCGGTGAGTCCTGCTCCAGGTCCCAGGCACGTGTGATCACCACGGTTACGATTACGCCTATGACTAATGCCTCCACAGCGGGCTCTGAGTTTATTGGCCGGCCCGGGCAGCACCGAGCGTTTACAAGCTCTTCTGGGGTGCTTTTAGCGGGGCTCGTAATTTCTGCCAATGCAGCAGGACACGGGTGGCTGAGAAACAGAGAGGGGCGGACAGAGCCGAAATGGCTGGCTGTTTGCCATAGGACCCCAGAGCCAGAGCCAAAATGGCTGGCTGTTTGCCATAAGCCCCCGAGCCTGAGCCAAAATGGCTGGCTGTTTGCCATAGGCCCTCGAGCCAGAGCCAAAATGGCTGGCTTTTCGCTGTAAACTTATTCACGCAATGTTGGACACTGTCCAGTTCTTCAATTCCTGTCACAAACAACTCGTTCTTTGGTTTAATTTAACAGCATTGTTAATCATTTATTTTTAGATTAAGAGTGTACCCAAGGGGCGAATAAATTCCACGGTACCTGGCTGTCCAGTGTAAACACACTTGTGAATGCACCTGATGTTGGTGTGGTATTTTGGCAATGCTAGCCCAGTGCCTCACCTCCTTATTAGTGCAGTTTTATACTGGCATTAAACTGCACAGGTGTTTACAGCTGGAGCTCCAGAGGCCAGGTGAAAACACCACACATACACACACACACACACACAAACACACTCACACACACACTCACACTCACACACACAAGACATACACACACAGACTCACACACACACACACACACACACACACACACACACACACACACACTCACACACTCACACACATACACACACACACACTCACACACACACACACACACTCACACACTCACACACAGACTCACACACACACACACACTCACACACACATACACACCAGACACATACACACCCACACACACACAACATACACGCACAGACTCACAGACACATACACACACAACAGACACACACACACAACATACACGCACAGACTCACACACACATACACACACGACAGACACACACACACATACATACACACTCTCTCTCTCTCTCTCTCTCTCTCTCTCTCTCACACACACACACACACACACATGCATGTGTACGGACTGCAGTGTGCTCCAGATTCAGCCCTCCCTCCAGGGGAAATACACAGGACACGTAGGGTACAGCCTGACACACAGTAAAGCTAATTTGTTCAGAAACGATCTCCTCCACTGATATCATTTTGCATAAGTCCCATTAAAGCGCATCGATAATGTAAAAATGTAATGACTTAATCATCTTTAATTCCCATCTCATGCGGGTTATGTTTCCCAGGCGATGCCTTTCTGCATCTTACCGAATGCGCCAACGCCCTGCCCCTGATTCCAGCCCAGGTCAGCCCTCCTGGGGCGCTCCTGTTCGGCAGGGGCACAGCGACCCCCACCCTGACCTTCATCCTCAGCCGGGACCCCTTGAGTGGGGAAAACCAGCTCAAACCAGATCGTCCTGTCAGGCCCGTATTTTAATATGGCAGAACAGGAGGGGTGGAGGTGGAAATTAGCTACGGGTGAATTCCATACGAATATCAGGAAAAGTTGTTTTACACATGGAGTTCCTCACAGTGGCCAAGTCCAGTTGTAACACAGTGCTGGATGCTCTGCAGGTAAATGGAGTACCCGGCTGGAATGAATGGCCTGTTGTCATTCATATATTCTTATGTAGGTATAAAACAACGGCGGACAACAGTACTATCATTTGTAAATATTAGAACATGCTCACACTAACACCTTGGATCAGTGCAAGCTAATGTCTTTCACCTGGCACTATCACTCTGAACTGCACTGCTTTCACCAGGCTTACAGCAGAGAGGTATAAACCTGGCACTATCGCTCTGAACTTACAGCAGAGAGGTATAAACCTGGCACTATCGCTCTGAACTGCACTGCTTTCACCAGGCTTACAGCAGAGAGGTATAAACCTGGCACTATCACTCTGAACTGCACTGCTTTCACCAGGCAGAGAGGTATAAACCTGGCACTATCACTCTGAACTGCACTGCTTTCACCAGGCTTACAGCAGAGAGGTATAAACCTGGCACTATCGCTCTGAACTGCACTGCTTTCAGCAGGCTTACAGCAGAGAGGTATAAACCTGGCACTATCACTCTGAACTGCACTGCTTTCACCAGGCTTACAGCAGAGAGGTATAAACCTGGCACTATCACTCTGAACTGCGCTGCTTTCACCAGGCTTATAGCAGAGAGGTATAAACCTGGCACTATCACTCTGCACCAAGCCACTGATCCCAGATCAGTATTTCAGTGTCCAGGCTGGAATAGCAGATTCCTCCGACCCTGGTACGCTACAAGGCTGCCAAAGTGTCATCTGAATGTTGCCGTAATGTTCTCTGGAAACACCATAACCCCCCGTCAGTCAGAGACCCCACTGAGGTGACGCCATTCCGCAGAACTGACTCGACTGCGTTGGGGAGATGGGCCACCCTGGGGGGGGCAAACGCAAACACGCGCTCTGTTTTCCTTTCTATTTCAGACGCTTGACAGTGACCTTAAAACCGCTGCTGAGCGCCTCTCTCTCTCAGGGGGAAAAGACTAGACAGTCAGAAATGTAATTCCTAAGCCAATGACAGATTTATGGAAAGAATGACAATATGTGCTGCTTTAGGATTAAAAAAAATATATAAAATATTAAAAAAATGAGGAAGCTTCCAGTGAATCTCTGAGATCCAGAGTGCGTGTTCTGTGAATGACCTATCAGTGGAGGAAGTCTACTGGCTGCCTGTGGGATCTGGGTTATGGCCCGTGAAGCTGTCTCCAGAACGTGCCCTTTCTGTCGGGGGAAATGCGATGAGCTGGAAAGCGTATTTGGAGACAAGGCCCTCTTTGCTGGACTGTGCGCACAGGTGTGGCCAATCCCAGCCTCTCACGTCTTCATTGATGAACAATATGAACCAATCAGAGCGTGTTTGGCTTTATGTCAAGATGAATGATTGGTGATTGGTCCCTATGTATCCCAGGCACCTGTGCAAGCA
This sequence comes from Albula glossodonta, assembly GCA_019788955.1. Classification (NCBI taxonomy): domain Eukaryota; kingdom Metazoa; phylum Chordata; class Actinopteri; order Albuliformes; family Albulidae; genus Albula; species Albula glossodonta. The sequence goes on along the minus strand of JAFBMS010002792.1, from coordinate 7,539 downwards.
GCACCACCCTCCCCCCCCCACCCTCGGCTGACCCAGGCCAGATAAGAACTGAAGGCCACAAAGTGCTGGGGGTCCAGCAGCAGAGTTGGACTCTTCCCTTCGCACAGAGGGGTCATGGTGATGCCACTGATGTTTTCCAAAAGGTGAACAGAGATCTGAAGCTAGCTCTCAGCACACAGTGCGAGGGTGCATACGGTTTGCATAAGGCAGGGCTGTACACATGCACAGCATTCTCTTGGCCTATATGTTTCTGGACGGGAAAGATAGGAGATAGCCAGACTGAACATGCTCCAAATGTTGTGCCATTGATTTCATAAAATATACGACAGTCAACAAAATGACATGGTCAGCTAGGTAAGTACACAGACAGACAGACAGATAGACAAAGTGATTGGCTACCTTGCAAATGTTGCTCTCTCACTATCTAACTGTCAAAGATATGCTGATTTTACAAGACAACGAAAATCATGTTCTGCTACAGAAACCCTGACTGTAACTGAAATGCAGCCCCTGATCTGTGTGGTGTAAGAAGTTAGGACAATAAACATAACATATATTTACAAAAGTTTCTGAGCGTAATTACGATGCGACTGTCGACATATTGGTTTAATAAGGCTTGATGGCCCTTGTGGGTTAATCAGTGCAGTGAAAGTGATTGTGTCACACTGAGGACAGCAGGTGCCCATAGCTGATGCTTAGCTGAACTGGCACGCTCGCCGATCGCCAAAAAACATCCCAACACCCAATCGGGGCGATCGTCAGACAGAGGAAACACGGTGGTCCATGGCGTTCCCGGAAAGCGGCTTGGAATGGCCCCTGGTTCCAGGCTTGTGAGATGGAGCCGAAGTTAAAAGCTATGTGGAAAAATGAGGGGTCTCTGGTAATTAGTAGTGGCGTGTGTTGCGTAAGCCGCGTGCGGGCATGATTGATGCAGTATGACAGTAATGATCCAGCAGCTGTACTTATGCAATTAAGCAGACACGCCCCCGGAGCCATCGCTCCTCTATTATTAGCTGCCAAACTCCCAACCTGACGCCGTGCGCTTCGTTTCAGGCTTTTAATTCCCGTTGTTTGTCACATCACCACCTCCCCTGATATCACAGCTCTTTGCCTTTACAGGGACTGCCGTCCTTGCTTGTGATGGCAGCTTGGAGATTTATTGTTGTTGCCGGTTTTTACCGGCTGAGAGTTGGGAGGTTTACTGTCAGGCTGTGGCAGGAAGTCTTTCCTGTGTCACTAGTGAGAGGAGCACTGACTGCAGGGAGAGGAGCACCGAGCGCAGGGAGAGGAGCACTGACTGCAGGGAGAGGAGCACCGAGCACAGGGAGAGGAGCACCGAGCTCAGGGAGAGGAGCACCGAGTGCAGGGAGAGGAGCACTGACTGCAGGGAGAGGAGCACCGAGCACAGGGAGAGGAGCACTGACTGCAGGGAGAGGAGCACTGACTGCAGGGGGAGGAGCACTGAGCACAGGGAGAGGAGCACTGAGCTGAATGGCCCACTGTCTGCATGATGGGTTATTGTGTATTTTCTTCTGATCATCAGCACCGATGTTGAGCACAAAGGCAAGACAATTCACACACACACACACACACACACACACACACACACACACACACACACACACACACACACACACACACACACACACACACACACACACACACACACACACACACACACACAAACACACACACACACACACACACACACACACACACACACACACACACACACACACACACACACACACACACACACACACACACACACACACACACACACACACACACACACACACACACACACACACACACACACACACACACACACACACACACACACACACACACACACACACACACACACACACACACACACACACACACACACACACACACACACACAGTCTCACACACACACACAGAAACACACACAGACTCTCACACACAAACACAACACACACACACACACACACACAGAAACACACACAGACTCTCACACACAAACACAAAGACACATACACACACACGCTCAAACACAGTCTCACACACACACACAAACACACTCACACACACACACACACAGTCTCACACACACACACAGAAACACACACATACACACACACATGCTGGACCTGCATAAACAGAGAAACAGACCTGGTAGATATCTCATTAGCCAGTGTGGATCAGACTGTAAAGAAATGGTGGGCCGTGTCTACAGCATCAGAGCAGATAGCATCTAAAATGTGCAGAGTGGGCATATTCTGTCATTCCATTTAATATAACAAAGAAAGGCAATTAGCCAGAGTGGGGGAGAGCCACATTCTTCATTGTGTCATTTTTAACAGACAGCAGAAAGTTAGATAATAAAAATAAGTACATTTACAATAGGGATGCAGGAGGCAATGGGCTTTCAGCATAAATGTTTCCTCCTGAGCCGAAGGACAGCATATGAAGTATCTAGACAAGAGAGCGAAAGGAAGTCTTCTTTAACAGCACAGCTAAAGTAAAGCCTGTCTCAGCACAGCTACAGCAAAGTCTGTCTCAGCACAGCTACAGTAAAGCCTGTCTCAGCACAGCTACAGTAAAGCCTGTCTCAGCACAGCCACAGTAAAGCCTGTCTCAGCACAGCTACAGTAAAGCCTGTCTCAGCACAGCTACAGTAAAGCCTGTCTCAGCACAGCTACAGTAAAGCCTGTCTCAGCACAGCTACAGTAAAGTCTGTCTCAGCACAGCCACAGTAAAGCCTGTCTCAGCACAGCTACAGTAAAGCCTGTCTCAGCACAGTTACAGTAAAGCCTGTCTCAGCACAGCCACAGTAAAGCCTGTCTCAGCACAGCTACAGTAAAGTCTGTCTCAGCACAGCCACAGTAAAGCCTGTCTCAGCACAGCTACAGTAAAGCCTGTCTCAGCACAGCTACAGTAATGCCTGTCACAGCACAGCTACAGTAAAGCCTGTCTCAGCACAGCTACAGTAATGCCTGTCTCAGCACAGCTACAGTAAAGTCTGTCTCAGCACAGCTACAGTAAAGCCTGTCTCAGCACAGCTACAGTAATGCCTGTCACAGCACAGCTACAGTAAAGTCTGTCTCAGCACAGTTACAGTAAAGCCTGTCTCAGCACAGCTACAGTAAAGCCTGTCTCAGCACAGTTACAGTAAAGCCTGTCTCAGCACAGCTTCAGTAAAGCCTGTCTCAGCACAGCTACAGTAAAGCCTGTCTCAGCACAGTTACAGTAAAGCCTGTCTCAGCACAGTTACAGTAAAGCCTATCTCAGCACAACTTATATGCAAGAATTAGTACACACACACGCAGACACACACTCACACTCAGGCAGTGAAGAATTACTCAAAAACATAAAGGCGGAATTGTGCAGCCAGGACTTTTAGATGGTGAACTTAAATTTAAGAGGGCAGTAAAAACCCTGTCGGTCGTGTTGTAAAAAGTGCCTTTAACGTTACATGTACTTTTTACACTTCCTTTTGTCTGTCAGTAAAATGCAACGTGCCGTCGCCATGGCAGCCAAAGGCTGTAACATTTGGTTTAGCCTACTTTAACCCACGGAGCAGAGTGACAGCCCCGTTCACTGCTGCTGCCCAGTAATCTGGCAATGGCACAACATTCTCACACCTGATTGGCTGAATGCTGACCTAATCCAGCTACCAGTCAAACTGCCCCGGCAGTCCAAGATCTCGGGGTCAAACAGTTTTGCATGAACTAATTTCTTCAGCAAATAAAACCCTTAGTCTCTTAAACTGCATATGCAATTCAGTTTTAAAAAAAAAAGAACAAATTTCAAAGGACGTGTTTGTCTCTAATAAAATACACCCTACTCAGAGAAAACATAGTCTGTTTTGACTAAATTGCATATGCCTGTAAAGAGACTAATCGCATTTCATTGAATCTATCCCACTGTCATGGTGCAAGAATTCCCCTAATCAAAGTGTAAAAAATGTTACGGTTCCAAACAAGCTGTTTCAAAGTCGAAAGAAAAAGACATTCCTGGCAATAAAATGAAAACACAAGGGTGGATCCATGGAGCAGGCCGAATTTATGTGTTTACCCTGCCGTTCCAGGAACGCTCTTCAGCCCAGTAAATGTGTTACTCTGCTAGGCCGTACTCTGGACCGAATCTGTGGTGATGTCACTAAGGTCATGTGACCCTGGCCCTTGTTTTGGCTATGTGTGACTCAAATCCCAGCATGCCAAGGTGTTTGTAACACTGCTGTTCATAGCCAGAGTGTGTGCAGCAGGGGAGAGGGCTTCTCCTGTCACCCGGATTTATCTGGGGTGTCACAGGGTCCAGAGCTCTCAGCCTCCAGACCGCGCACGGGAGGGGCCCATTAATTATGCCTCTCGTCTCTCTTCTATGAATAACGGGCTGTGCCGAGACCGGTGTCAGAAACAGCCTTATAGACGTTGCCCTGTATTTCACACCTGAGGCTGGCCCTGTGAAGCTGATACTCAGTGGACTGGATTCAATCAAACTGATTTAGTCTCAGTCAATACGGCCTTAGGTCTTCTGTGATGAAGATGCAAACTCATGCCTGTTTTTTTTTTTAAGGACCAATGCTGACTGTGTCCTGGCCATTGTTACCCATACTTAGTTACTATGGTGCTACTCCAGTCTGTTTCTGAGGGGATGGTTCTCTTTCTGCTACATATTTATTCCTCTGGCCAAACAGTCAGCGACTCAGAGAGCTGTTTCGGGGTTTAGGGAGGGCCGGAAGGAGAGCTGTGGTACGCCACCTTTTCCAGACATGAGTGAAGCACTTTTTTGTTTTTTAACTGCGATGCTTAAATTAAGGTGTCGGCAGAATTGAGCTCAGATTGCGACAGAAAGCGTCGTTTACCTGTGAGTAGAGCCATGACCTGCCATTTCCGTTAAGTGCAAAACTGGGTGAAATTGCAATTCTAATGTCAAATAAAATTCACACTAACAGAAAAGCAGTCGCCTGTTATAATTGGGAATGTTTTTTTCTGCTGTAACTGAAGCAGTTCCACACTGAGACGCTGGAGCTGAAGCTCTCCTGGGTAAAGGCCGTCATCGCTGCATTAAGGCCTCGCAGTTGGCCTTTCACTCATCCGCAGTATGTGTGAAACACCATGTGATTTGCACAACAGCTTTTCAAATGCAGGTTTTCAGTTTTTTTATTATCTGCAAAATGCTGCTATATTTGTACTCGCCAAAAGGCTTTGCAGGGCCCCTGTCTGGTGAGTTCCTCCTCTCTCGTTTTTCTGCAGAGAGGCAGGTTTGGTTTTTTTTGTCAGAGGAGTCCGAGGCCGTCCATGCAGAGCATAAGTAATTCGTCTCATTCATCACCGGAGCGATGCCCATTTTTGAGTGCTCCTCCCCCCCCAGGGCACTTCACAGCTCTGATAACAAGACAGTCCTGCTCCAGATGTGTGGGGCTGGGGTGGGGGTGAGACCAGGGGGAGGGTGTTTTTGTGGGAACCGTTGGGCCCTGCAGACTCTGGCCTGCATCACGCCTCCTGCACGTCCTCCATCACTGCCGATCTCCACGCAGACAGCCCCACCATGACCCCGCCCCCCCCAGCGCTGCCGCATTCTTAAAGCCATCAGCTCCACGCTCACGCTGCAGCATGGGAACCAATCAGCTTCCTCCCTCTCTTCTTCCTCATCTGCGTCCCATTCCTACCTCTCCTTCTCTTCTTCACCCTCTTCCTCAATCACATCTTCATATTCCCTCTTCTGTCTACTTCTTTTCTTCTCATCTCTCTGTCCTCCTTCTCTTCTTCCTTTGGTTCCTCCTCTCCTCTTCCTCTTCTTCCTCAATCACACCTCCATTTTTTTCTCTTCTATGCCCTCCAGTTCCTTTTCTTCTCTTCTATCCTCCATCTCTTTCTCATCCTCCTGCTTCCTCTGCCTCATTCTCCTCTTCCGTATTCACGTCCTCCTCCTCTCGGCCTGCTTCACTCCTCTGTCTCATTCCCCTCTTCCATATTCACGTCCTCCTCCTCTCGGCCTGCTTCACTCCTCTGTCTCATTCCCCTCTTCCATATTCACGTCCTCCTCTCGGCCTGCTTCACTCCTCTGTCTCATTCCCCTCTTCCATATTCACGTCCTCCTCCTCTCGGCCTGCTTCACTCCTCTGTCTCATTCCCCTCTTCCATATTCACGTCCTCCTCTCGGCCTGCTTCACTCCTCTGTCTCATTCTCCTCTTCCATATTCACGTCCTCCTCTCGGCCTGCTTCACTCCTCTGTCTCATTCTCCTCTTCCATATTCACATCCTCCTCCTCTCGGCCTGCTTCACTCCTCTGTCTCATTCCCCTCTTCCATATTCACATCCTCCTCCTCTCGGCCTGCTTCACTCCTCTGTCTCATTCTCCTCTTCCGTATTCACGTCCTCCTCCTCTCGGCCTGCTTCACTCCTCTGTCTCATTCTCCTCTTCCATATTCACGTCCTCCTTCTCTCGGCCTGCTTCACTCCTCTGTCTCTGAATGCACAGAGGAACGGGGAGTCTTTGCTGTTGCTGGTAAAACTGGCCAGAGAAAATGAGAAAATGTTCCATCATCTCCCTGTTAAACTGCTGCTGTGTTGCTCACAGCGCCCCCTCTGTTTGCTTTGGTAAATGCGCTCGTGTGGGAGCTCTTTCAGGCCTGCACTCTGCACTCTGGACAGACGGACAGACAGACAGGATTGTGACTGCTTTCACAGAGAGTGGCGGAAGAGAGAGAGACAGCCCCCCACACCACCCCCCGGCCTTAGCAGGGGATTGTTTTACCTCCCTCCATTGGGTGGCGGGGGGGAGGGCGAGGGCAAGGTCAGATCCAAAATCAATGAGGAAGAGACACCACACTCCACACGGCTCTAATTCTGCCAAAGCGCTCCTCTGAGAGGGAGAGAGAGAGAGAGGGAGAGAGCAAGGGAGGGAGAGAGAGGGAGAGAGAGAGAGAGAGCAAGGGAGAGAGAGAGAGAGCGAGGTAGGGAGAGAGAGAGAGAGGGAGACGGAGGGAGAGAGAGAGAGAGAGGGAGAGAGAGAGAGCGAGGGAGGGAGAGACAGAGAAGGAGATGGAGGGAGAGAGAGAGGGAGACGGAGGGAGAGAGAGGGAGGGAGAGAGAGTGCACTGACACCCAAACACAAACACCAATCCCCTCACTAAGAGACAGAGGGGTAACTGCTGTCTGTCTCTCTCTCACCTTCTTTCTCTCTCTCCATACCTCTCTTTTTTCTCCGTTTTCTCTCTTTTAATCCATCCCTCTCTCTCTCTCTTTCCTTCCATGCCACCTCTCTCCCTCTCTATCCCCCTCTCCCCCATCTCTTTCTCTCATTCTGTCTCTCCCCCCCTCTCTGTTGAGGAGAGAGTGCCAGCTGGTTAGTGAAAGATAAAGAGAGGGGGAGAGAGGGATCAGATGGAGGTATAGATTATTTTGAAAACGTTCGTGTGCTCAGCGGAATTCCAGACTATAGGTATGATTGTGAGTTCATTCATTAGATTTAACACGCACACACACACACACACACTCACACACACTCTATCACACACACACTCACACACACTCACACACACACAC
>JAFBMS010002791.1:0-24421 GCA_019788955.1 Albula glossodonta | reverse complement strand
TTCAAAATGGCTGCCGTGTATCACCCAGGTGAATGGTACACTGAAAAGTACTCTGGGTATCAAGATACATACTAGACCTAGTGCTTTACCAGGATTCTTCAGTGGGAGTGGGATCTGTTGGTGGTGCATATAGTATTGCCAGGTCTTGTAATTGAGCTGGAGACTCTTGGTGTTTTCATGTCCGTGCCCTGACGCAGCACTTGAAACTCAACATATGCAGCCATCATATTTTCATGTGTTCTAACTGTATGGGAGAACAAAGGGGGTAAAAACGGACAGAAGTGGCAGAGAAGAGGTGAAGAGGAAACGCAGAGAGGGACAAGTGGAGCGCACTTGAATGTTTATGGCGGCAGAGGGGAGAGAGATCGTGGCATAATTCAATTACATCATCGCATCAGTCTGCCCTGACTCTACGCTTCATGGTAAAGATATGATGCGTTTCCTGGCCCTAATCGTGAGCAGCTTGCTGTGGTGTCAGAGCCCAGTCTACAGCCGTCTCTCTCTTTCTCTCTCTCTGTCCCTCTCTCTCTCTGTCTGTCTGTCTCTCTCTCTCTGCTTCCACTCTCCCTTCACCCTCCGTCTCAGACACAGTGAAGCAGTAGATACAATTACCCATTCGCATCAGGTTTTGCCACACTAAAATAATCCCTCCTCATTATTTCTATGAATATTTCATGAATTCATCTTTCACAGCATTCTCAGAGAACCACATCTCTCTCTCTCTCTCTCCCTCTCTCACTCTCTCTCTCCCTCTCTCTCGCTCTCTCTCTCTCTTTTTTATTAATATCTCACTGTTTTCTGCCCCCTCCTCTTAGGTGATTTGCGTCTTCATTGACATGTCATGATGGATGGGGATAATTCATCCACAGCACTTTGGAGAGCCACTGACCCGGGCTGTGCCGGGTTCTACTGCCACTCACAGCTCCATCCCCACCGCCCGCCACAGGACAGCCGGCAGCAATCACAAAAACACCCTCAGAGCCAACTTTGCTAGGGAACGGGCGCTCAAATCACAGAGAAAGAGAGCTAAATTAAGGCCCATTGCTTTAAAATAATGCAGACTTTTCGCTGGTCCAGTTGTTGCAATGGTGAAAAACTCAGGTCCTGGAGGGCCGCAGTGTCTGTGGGGTGTTTTAGTTTTTTGTGTTTCAGCACTTAATTCGTTAATGTAAATCAATGATTGGCCACACTCCACACTCCTGGTTTCCAAGGCCTAAAATGGCTGCCGATTGGAAGGACACAACAAGAACCTCGAGACACTGCAGCCCTCCAGGACCGGCCTTTGACACCCCTGATATACTGAGAACCCTAAATTATGCTACTGATCCCAGATCATTCCAAATGGCCCTTTTAACTCAAAACATGAAATTCATATTTTATTCTCAATGTACCACCGATCAGAATGCCTGTTTATATGAGGAAAAGAGTAATAGCACAGCAGCAAAAAATAATCAACGAGTATTAGGCTAGGACAACGTATGAAAGAATGTGGACAGTCATTTGTAGACTAAAGGAAACTTCAGTTTTAATGGAGGCACGTAAATGCCGTACAGTGTTGAGTCTGTAAGCCAACGCATTTATTTTACATTGTAACTCCTGAACCATGTGCTTATCAGCCTGTGAGGTAAAAACGGCAGAGCTCTGCCACAAAACAGTTAGGCAGGACACAAAATTTTGCTTTCCATTGTGTCTGCGTGCCTGCAAACAACATTCAGTTCTGAGTTTATCTCCCACCAGTTCAGCCGGTGTCCATTTTGGTGTGTGTCTGCTCTCTTAAACAAGGGGGGGCGGAAGGGCTCATAGCGGCTAACTGGCTCTTTTTCAGGACAACGTTTGACAAGTCCAGTCCGGCCCGGCCAGCACCGTTAAATCCCTACAGGCTCAAGCGGAGCAGAAAAAGTTCAGAGACCCGCTCTGACGGGCCAGGGTTAGCCAGCCCTGTCTCTGCAGGGAAGGCTGAGAATAAGAGCCTGCTAGCACACACTGCTGCCTGCCTTAGCTCTCGCTCAGAGCAGGGCTGGAGAACTGGGTCCGGTGATAAGGAATGTATGAAGGAGAAATAACCCCAATGCACTTCAAAAGCAGCCAGCCTGCAATCTACTTTGCCAACCTTTCCCCTCTGAGTTCTACATTACCGGCAGCACAGAGGAACTAGGCTGCTTGTTTCTTCAAATACGCCGAGCAGACTTCGTGACCTTACGGCTAGCTGTGTTCTGGTGAGGTGTGTTTGGCCAACTGGTGAAACGGAAAATGGGTTTTTCAAAAATTGTTGTCAAAGATTTGTAAAAAATGATGATGACATAGTTTATCCTGCTGAAAAAAGAGGATTGAGAGAGGCTGTAGATCTGTGTCCATGTAAGGAAGCTAAATTGAGGTATTTTATCACAATGCTTCCAGTGAAATTCAAGCTGTATAAAAATCTTATACAGTGAGTGTTGTAGACAAATTTTTAAGATGAAAGTGAACCCACATTAAATTTACTCATATAATTTTCTGAAGGAACAGTTTGAAAAAATAGCCTTGGCATGTGCTGTGATTAAGTTTGAAACTTTCTGAAGAAAAAAAATTACAAACATAACCATGAAGAATTAGTGAACCTTTGAAAAATTAAAAGGTAATCATAACTATTTGCACAGTACCTTTGACTGGAGACACACATCAGGTCTAAATGCTAAACATGAACGGCTACGTTCCAATACTCAAAATTGTCTCCTCCTTTCCTCCCCTCCTTTCCTCCACATATTTCCGGCATATTCCTGGGGTAGGAAAGTAGGGGAGGAAATGAGTCGAGGAAAGGAGGAGACGTATTGGAACGCAGCCATGAACGTGTTAATTTAAATGTTACGAGCAGGTCCGGCGGAAGCGCTGGGCAAACTGGGCAATTGCCCAGGGCGCCGGTCCACTAGAGGTGCTACACTGTTACGACCCTTGCAAAAAAATTAAGAGCGCTATCTGTGAATAATCGATGAAGTTAACATGAGCTAACGTTTTCATATGAGATACGGTAGCAACGATTATCATACTGTACCGTTCAAAGCCCAGTGGGGCTGAATATTGAAGGCGTGCACAGGAAAAGCTGGCCAAACAATTAACAAACTTTTCCTGAACGTTTACGTTCCACTGAAGAGGCTAATGTCAGTTCCAGTGCAATAACTAGTCTAGCTTAGGAAAATGAAGGACAGAGTAGTTCATTTACCGGCAAAATGATTAGGATTGGTATCCAGACCTTAGCATTGCCCTTCGTCTAATGTTAACTTTGCCCATAGCGGTGGCATCAGGAGAGAGGAGTTTTTCCAGGCGGAAACTCAAAGAATTACCTGCGTTCGACAATGTCACAGGACCGGCTACACAGATTAGCCGAAATTTCAATTGGGCACCAATTTTTCCGTAACTTGGATTGAACAAAGATAATCGAGGACTTCACTGCAGCAAAATCCAGAAAGATCCACTTTTAAAAGGTAAGCAAACAGCATTCATTCATTGCATCTGTCTTGAATCGGGGTTTAGAGTGCGGAAAGTCGGCAGTTTTGCGAATATTATTATTTTTTTTTTATTGAACGTAGTCGGGTGGCATATCCCTGTTTTGCTCATAGCGCTTGACTGTGTTCCCCAGGACCTGGATACAAGTACTTCAATTCAGATTCAAGATTTAGATACAAGAATTCAACTATTATGTGTCACATCATCATACTTTTGACAGAATTTGGATGAAAACCTTTGTATGAATTTGAAGAAGTAATATACAAATAAAAATATGACCTACAAAAATTACAAACAAAAATAAAAAATATATATATATGCACAAAAAATAGTACATATAAAATCAAGCTACTATATGCTAATGGAAGATCAGACAGTGAGGCGGAGTCAAGTGCGGCAATGACTGATTTGGATGTTCAATAAGGTGCAGCCGTAGAACTGTCATCATTTCTTGTTGAGAAGTCTGGTGGCCTGGGGGGGAAAACATTTTCTTTAAGTCTGCTGGCTCTTCATTTGAAGCTACAGTACCGTTTGCCAGAAGGTAGAAGCTGGAACAGTTTGTGTTTCGGGGGGCTGGGGTCCCCAAAAATCCTCTTGGCCTTCCTGATACACTGCCTGCCGTAGATCACCTGGAGGGAGGGAAGGGTACGTTTGAGGTGTAATGGTGCCTATTATGGTGTAATGTTGAGCCCATCCTAGGTGCAATTAAATTAATAATAAAAGCCCATGGCAACAGCGGTGTGGCTGACACAGACTGTTTGTGTTCACTGATGTTTGCGTTTATCAATTAAAAACCACCCTGATTTACTTTCAAGCTATGCTCAGAAGCCCCGCTCAAAATTCACCATTTTAAACATTGATACAAGCAAGTTCCCAGGGGTTATAATCTTTGGATTGGTTGCCCTGTACCATTAATAAAGCCAAATGTGTAAGAGTCTTCGTCTTTGTTAGTTGCTGTTCACGTTTTTCATTTTCTCTAATAAAGTATAGATGAATATAGTCCCCCATGTGCTTGATGAAGAGAATTAGTCTATTCTTGAATGATTCTGATGTAATAAAATGTGTCAAATCCCATTCCATCTTGTTAACTTATCATTTGCAATGAAAATATGTCTTGTTTACTACATATTCTGAATGACAGTGGAGGCTTAAGCACTTGAAGTGAGGGACGGTGTTCAAAGGCAAATCCCTATTAATAAACAGGACTGTACATCAAAACAATTTCTTTCCCCCCTTGGCTGTCTCGTTTTCAGAATAACTTCTGGATTCCTTATGTTTGTGTTTAAACATAAATATTTGATTATAGAACATTAATTATGAATTAAATTTAAAGTTACACATATTTTCAGTGACTGGAGTGATACTGAATGTGACCACCTGCACTGCGTTCGCAGTGACTGTGTGCACCAGATTGCAGGTCTGGTCCGAAAGCTGTGGATTAATTGTGGAGTAAAGGGATAAAGACTCGCAGCAAAAACGAGTGGGAGCTGACTGCAGGAGAGAGTGAGAGAGAGAAGGGGGGTGGTCTGGAGGATACAACCTGAGAGAGGGGGAACCGTGGCCCAGGGCAGATGGAGAGGCAGTGGGGGCCTGTGATCAGCTCAGGGGCTCTGCTTGTCTGACGATCTAAACGGAACCCACTCCAAACCCCATTAAGTGGTTAAACTGCAAAGCCCCGCAGGACGGGGGTCTCCTGAGATGGGCCGCAAGACCGCCTGCCAGGCAGGAAGTGCTCCTATCACTCCCGGTGGAGTGAAAAAAAAAATAAAAATTAAAAAAATAAAGCAGGGCCAAATAAAATGGTCTAATGAGTTTCTCTCCCTTCCCAATCGTGTTGACTTCAGCAGTTTCGAAAGGGAAATTCTGGCATAATTGAATCCCACTAATTTATATCCTGCAGATGGCGATTCGCCGCACCATACCCTGAAGTGCAAAGCAATTTTATGACTAATTTGTATTTACATTGCTCTCCAAAACAAATAAGGTTGCGTAAATTTGCCGAGGGACAGCGGAGCCCCGTCTAGCAGGCTGAGCTGATCGTCCTCGCAGGCGGGGGTCTCCTCGCTGAGGCCGGGGCGAGAGGGGGCAAGGGCGGGGAGTCGGACGGAGGCGTCTGGGGGAGGTGAAAACTGCTCGACCCAAGACGGCGTTGTTAGCATGGCCTGCACAATAGGGGTTCTCTCTGTGTATTACTGCAGCAAGCAGGGCCCATTTGTTGAGGGTAATCAGCTTCTTTCAGCTCATTAATCTCATTTCTGCTCAGATTCAAATAGTGCTTAACTGTGGCCATCTTGGTTTGTGGAAGCATCTGATCTCCCCCTCATTTGTAAAACACTGGGACAGGCTCTGAGGAGACGATAGCCCCTCCGGCCTCATATTTTCACTCAGGGTCAGCTATTCATATGAATTATGGATGCTTTGTGCTTGTACGTTATTGACCGTTTTTATGAATAAAACATAATTTGCCTAATTATTCAGTTATGCATATCTGGACCCATCCATTGTGTGGTTTTTTGACACGTTATGCGAAGCTCCCCGATGTTTGTGGGGTTGTCATCTTTAAACACCCTCTGCCTTGCTACCTGGCCTCTGTCACTCTTGTTTCAGATATCGCGTCACGTTTGTGTGTGACGAGAAGACAGCGGGAATGCGAGGCGTATCAAAGTGAATACAAATGCTAAGAGAGTGGTTTCTGTGCATGATAGCAATGATTTACTTTTTTAAAAAATGTAAGAGCTGTAGAATCAGAGCACAACAGTCAGGGTTTGAGTTATGCCTATTTTTTTTTCCTTCTCTTTTCTCTTCCATTTTTTTAAAGGCCCTTTGGGATGCATCATAGATCAGACGAAGTCTGTCTGTGTGTGTGTGTGCGTGTGTGTGTGAGAGTGTGTGTGTGTGTGTGTGTGTGTGTGTGTGTGTCTGTGTGTGTGTGTGTGAGAGAGAGAGAGAGAGAGAGTGAGTGTGTGTGTGTGTGTGTGTGTGAGAGAGAGAGTATGTCTGTGTGTGTCTGTGTGTGTGTGTGTGTGTGTGTGTGTGTGTGTGTGTGGGGCGTCAGATGGGTGCTCTGAAGCCCCACACACACCAGACTCTCCCCGTCTGGATCTCTCTCATGTCTGTCACATCCTCCTTTCAAAAGCAGCTCTCCTCCACTGTCCATCTCACGTCTCACTTGTTGCCTGTTTTTTTTTTTTTGTCTCTCCCACTTTTACTTTTTTTTCCAACAAATTGATTGTTCTCTCACAGCAGCTGAGGGGGAAAGTGCTGGCACACCTGGTGAGCTCGAATGGAAGGTGGCATCTAGCAGGCAGTGTTGGTAACACTCCTGGCCGTCCCTCTCTCAGGCCCGCGGGCTGACTGCAGTCCAGCTGGCTGTGTGCGGAATACTGAGCGCGCTCAGTCGCCCTGTCGCTTTGTCGATGTCTGGAAGAGCCACTCTCACTGTGCCAGTCTCCCAGCTGCATGGGTCAGTCGGCATTCCACAGCCTGCCCAAAAACACGGCCCTGTGAAGAGTTAACTTCAAACTGGATGAGCGCTGAAGAGAGAGGGTCCCTGGGTCTCGTCAGTAACGGTTTCTGAGTCTGATGTCTGTTGAATAGCCTGGCCTTGAACCAACCAAAACATGAAGAGGTGCAATTGCAGTACCAAGAATGAGCTTCTGTACTATAAACCTTCCTTTTCTTTCAAGTCTCCACATAGGAAATAACGAGCCTTGGAATGGATATACCTGATATTAATGTCAGTCTCATCCTGGTGTTGTTTTGTTCATATTTCACAACTTATATGGTGCAATGTTATCTGTGGGATCTTTATGAAACTGTAACATTTCGTTTTAATTTGAGTTAAAAGTAATCAGCAAACTCTTTCAAATACATGTTTGAATATTGAAAAAGAGATGTATTCATAAAGAAAAATAACAGGTACATTTCAAAATTACAGTCTTTCATAGTGAAGTTAATTACCTTATTGTAAGATTTTTGTTTTCGTTCAGATGCTGAAAACTGCCCTGCTTACAACAGCTAATGACTTTCTGTTGAATGATTATGTGTTCGGCCAGGCCAAAGCTCTTCCCTAAATCTTCATATCGCATAATGCTAACCTTGAGTTGTTAGGAATCTGTGTGTGTGTGTGTGTGTGTGTGTGTTAACCAATTAGCACATTCAACCACTTTTGAGCAAATACTACTGCTTTAAATGGGCATACAAAAGAGCAGCAGCACACCTTGCAGGTACTTAGCCACGCTAATGCTAACACAGCACATCTGTTTCCCGGGCAGCGAAATCCAGAGCTTCTCTCCACCGCTTACCTTCTCCAGACAGACAGGACTGATTAAAAATAAATCCTCATCAGGGCATGGATTTCTGTGGGTACACAGAACCACTCTTTAATCTCTGGGGTGACACGGCCTCTGCCCAGTGGGCCCAAGGACTGTGGATATCCTTCCAGAAGAGATTGGAATGACCTCCCACATGTCCAGTTTTCATTTAGGATTTAATGACTCTAATGTTCTCTGTAATGACTTGCATTATGCTCTGTCCTTGTTATGCTTACTTGTTATTGTCTGTCCTACTTTTAAAACTTTCCTATTTATTGCATTTTCACAGTGGTATCCTTCTGTGAAGCACTTTCACTGTTTGAGATGTTATATAAAATATATATATTTATTATTAATACAAACAACAACAGTTTATTACATTTAGAATTTATGGTGAAATTATCCAAAGATAGAGCAGCAGGACAGTTTTGACAAACAGAGGTGCAGAAATTCAAGCTGAAAACAACAAAGATGCCGAAGTCCAAACAAAAGCACAAAGGCAGCAAAGTGAGCGTTATGTAAAACAACCTGCAGTTCCTCATTAAAACCACAGCATCTCTCACCCGCTTCTGCGGGCGGGGTCATCTGATCTCCATCTACCCGCATCTGCAGGTAAACTAACACACTTGATGGCTGTTGTTGCTCAACTAACGTCAGAAACAAGTAGTTATTGATCTTATGAAGCTGTTACCACTCAAGAGTTTTGTGTTTGAAAAGATAAAAGGCTTTTGTGTTGTCTGTAGTAGCTTGTCCATTTGTGAGCTGAAATCTGAAATATGTTTCTCAATGTCTAATAGATAAACTGGACATGGAAATAAGAATAGTAAAACCACACACTGTAACAGAGTAATATCTTAATTTTCGCTGTAGGTAATGGGGTATGAATGTGCAGCTTTTATTCTCTTTGATTTTAATTTAGAATGCCAACCAGCTGACCCCTTCTCTGCCTTTTTGGTGTGCAGCTTCCCTCATCATCAATACATTATTATTGATAATAATATTAATTTTATTATTATTGTTATTATTAGTAGTAGTAGGAAGAGAAAGAGGAGGGTGATAAGGAGGACTATTATCATTTTCCATTTTCATCATTATCAGCAACAATGAGACTATAACGTTTTTGGTGCACAACCATTATTGTCCAGGCTTGCAGGTATAGATTCATCCTCAGTAATATAATTGTGTGAACAGGTGTGCTCACAGAGTACAAGCTAGCCTAATTTTCTTTTCCAGCACCACCAACAAACCCAGCTTTTTCTGTCAGCTTTAAAAATGACATCATAATCACAACAAATGAGACAAAACCTCCCTTTAATTAATGACTTCATTACCTGTGTCCACTACGCCATTAATGACGATCAGCTCCAAAACATTAATCAGTGAAATTTCTCCCAAGTCAATGGGTGACTGCCTGCGTTCCCATACGAGGGCAAACGAGCATTAAAACGGAACAAGCAGCCAGAGAAAGAAACCAGACCTCGTCAGACAGCCATTTTTCACAGGGGGATTTGTCTTCTCGGAGCAGCTGTTCGTGAACGATATGGGCAGCGACGTTTTTATAATAGCGCCGTTTCTGATTTAAATCAACAGAGGTGACACATCCTGTACGCTCTGGTTGTGCGTAACCCCCTATCACGGCCCTACGTGTGCCTTGTATGTCAATAGAATAATGTCTTCAGAGAATCGGGGGGTAAATAAAATGGGAACATTCAGTGTCAGGAGAATCTCCTTGCATTTCCAACACATTCGGGCCTTTTGTTGCGCAGAGGGCATTCATGTCAGTTCATTTCAGTGTGGGTGTGTGTGGATCTACGCTCCACAGCCTTTAAGATCCACTGAGTCCAACCACACAAGAGCCTGTGTTTAGTCACGGGTGTTGTCCGTGAAACCGAGAGAAAAAGAACCGGCTAATCTTTCGGACGTCGACGGTATCCGGCCCTCGCTTGAAAATAAGCGGCGCGTCCCCCGTCATTACAATCCTCTTTGCCGCAGAGGCACTCGGTGTGAATTGATGAGCAGTCTCCCGGGACTGGAAGTGATCAGCGGAGAGATGCAGGCAGGGCGGTGAATCAGCGGGTGTGAAGCACGGAGAGGGGCGGGAGGCGTCGCAGCAGCGGGACTTCAGACTCACAGCTCCTCTCGGGAGCTGCAGTCTAGTTCTTGATCTGGTCTTCACTGAGTGCACTGTTCATGCCAAATGGTACTTAACACTTTCCATGTACATCCGTTTAAAAGCACATCAACACAGTTAAAGCTATGTCGTACATAACGTATACAAGCCTAAAGGAAGAGCTATCACAGTGTGAGAGCAGTTGGTGGAGAGGGATGTATTGAATTATTATTTATAACAATATTGTAATCACAGCACAAGTTTTGTGCCGCTTCTTTGAGGTAAACTACCAATTTTAATCCGCAGATTATTTAATTTGATTTGGCAGTTGTCCTAGAGTCTGCATGATTATTGAAAAGGCAAACAGAAGTCGGGAGTAACAGAAGGCCATGAGTAGGTTGCTGTGTGTGTGTGTGTGTGTGTGTGTGTGTGTGTGTGTGTGTGTGTGTGTGTGTGTGTGTGTGTGTGTCTGTCTGTCTGTCTGTCTGTCTGTCTGTCTGTGTGCATGCTTGTGTGAGAGTGAGTGTGTGTATGTGTCTTAAAGCGAGAGAGAGAATGTGTGTGTGTGTGTACCTGGGGACGTGGCGCAGCACAGTGGGGTCTAGCTGTGGGTCTCCTTGTCACCGGTCTCTGACAGCTGTCACAGGGGGCCTGATCCGCTGGGCGTCTGACGGCTGATTTATCTTCCGCCGGGATCTTATCACAGCGGCCTGGCAGCGAGGAACTCTCCGGCATTAATCAGTGTCATCAGCGCCGATGCCCACAGCTGTAGTTAACGCTGCCCTCTATAAACCCGGGCACCTCCGAGGCTTCCATCCGCCTTTACGGCTGTTTGTTTTAGGATGGCTGCTGCCAGACCTGCTCTTTAATTGGCTGCGATATCACGGCTATATCTAAAGCCGCAGCGCAGTCACTGCGCTGCTCTCCTGAGCCGTCCGCTTCCACACCACGTCTGAGGTAAAACAGGCAGGAAAAAATATAGCCAAAAAGCGTTCTTAATCAGAGCTGGCCTATTAACCAACTCTGCTCCGTCTGGCTTGAGGGGCTGTCTTTACAAATTTTGCTCACAGTATGGCCTGGACAAAGATGAGAAAAACTGTGATACCTGTATGCGCAAGAAAAACAAGCATGGCTATATGGCGCGATTCAATTTTCTTTTACACATACAGCAAGATATATATTTTATTTCTGTTGTTCACTTAACCATTTTTATAGCACAGCTTTAAGCGTGGAAATAATTAGAGAAGCCATTAACCTCATTACAGTTTCCATTTATCCTTGGATTCAATTGCATGTTTCAGAAACAGATTGAATTGCTATAGCTACAATTGGCTAATGGACAAATGTTTTGAAAAGATTAAAAAAGACAGCCCCCAGTGATACCCACATCGGTGGCTAGCGGTGAGAACCTTCAGCATGTGTTTTATGGATTACTAATTTGCTTTTCATGTCAAACCACCTAGCCAATAACACTATATGGAGTATATACAGAGAAGTAAATTGAGCTAGGAGACATACTTGCATTGCTGACGATGCAGTAAGGTGAAACATTGCAAAGCAGTTAGTTAGCTTGGTTAATTAGATGGTTATCTTTGAGGAGGCATAATGTGTGTCAGACCATTTTTCCTTCTCCAGTGTTAAAGAGACATAAAAGCTCTTTCCAATGGACCATAAAGCCCATGGAAAATAGTGTTTCACTGGGTTTACAATAAAAAAAAATTATATATATATATATATATAGCCTCCAATGGTTGTTTTCCTGGCTCTAATGGGCATTTATCATAGAGACTGTGACTCCATTTAGGTCACCATTGTACAGAAAAATAATGACACCAGGATTTCTCCTTTCACACTCTGTGATAATGCCATTTCCTGCTGTGAAAGAAAGTGGGGGGGGGGGGGTGTTGAGCTTTGACAAATGCAAGTTTTAGACAGTTTCTAAAAATACAGTGTAAATTGAATCAGTGTAATTGAATGAGAAGGAGATCATTAAGCAATACTTTCTATTGCTGCCCCATCTTTGTTGCTGGGAGTGTTTGCACATTGAATTATCCAGGGCTCGCCGATTAATGAAAGCAAACATGAACTACAGCTGCTGAGTTTTTTTGGCGGAACTGGGGAGGGGGGGGGGGCGATTGTGGAGGTATACAAATAAACCCGATCAATGGCACGGTTAAAAAGCGTCCTGGCTCCCTCATCAAAGCCCGAGCTCTTAGCTTGAGTGACAGCTTGGCAGATAGCAGAGGCTCAGTCCGTCAGGGTGTGAAAGCAGCGACTGGACTGACCTCTCATGCTGAAAGCTGTCTCCTTAACAAGGCTGTTAGGTGAGGGGTATGGGGGGAGCGGTTTCGCCAGTGTGGCTTTTGTTCATGCCGATTGAGTTGATGGTGTAGCTTGGCGACGTGTCAAAGATGTAGGCCTTATGTCACTGCCTCGTCAGTTTGACTGAGACATACCTCTAACAGAAGGCTGTGATTTCACAAAACCCCCCCCCCCCCCCCCACCCCAGCCCAAATCTCTTATCTCTCCTACCTTTGAAAAATGAGAGGAAGAGATAGCTTGAAAGGTGGCAAGCCCTCCGCCACCTGCTGGAGCTCGGCTTCTGGGTCTTCGCTCATGTCTGACGGCACAGATGCCCCATTTCCTCTGTGGGGATCTTGCATGGATCTCCCAGCTGCCGGAGCTCTCTCTCTCCCCCCCTCTCCCTCTCCCTCTCCCCCCTCACGCTCCATCTCCCGTCTGGCTCTCCCAGAGCCTCCATCCTTCCCTGTCTCTCCCCCGTCTCTTCCCCACACTTCCCCGCCACAGCGGGAACGCGCCAGCGCAGCGCCAGACATCAAGGTTAATGCAGGAGTGCCGTGCTAACTCCGGCTGAAAACACCTGTTCTTTGGTCTCCGTTAGACGCATCTAATTTGAATCGCACAGATCCCTGCTATGTGTCTTTTTTTTAAAACTGCTCTTCCAGGCTACCTGATCCCTGCTTCCCTTCTTCTCTGTGCAGTTCTATTTCAACTGCAGGCTCTGCCACCTTCTCTCTCTCTCTCTCTCTCTCTGTGAGAGAGGGTTTACAGAGAGTTCACGCTATTAAAGATAGATGAAGCTACATGGAGGTTCCTATTGATTCCCCCCCGCTCCACAACACCAGGGGTAATAAACAGGTCTGCATAGCCTCCCCTTCAAAGCCAGCCGGCATCATATTTCTTTGAAATTAGAAAACCTGAAAGCATATGAAGATGAAACTGGAGTAGACTGATGTGGTTTAGGATGTGTCCTATATCCTGTCTGCAGTTTACTTCCCATTGTGAGACCGTCAGCACCATTAGGTTCATGGGGACTTCACAGGTATATTTTCAAGGCTTTGGTTTTTTTTTTTTTTTTTTGCCTTTTTTGAAAAGTTGCAAATGCATGAGAAGGGTGAAAACTTCAGAGCATCAGACACTTTGCATTTTTTTGGTTTGATGCATTTTGGATATAAAAATTTATTTCTTTGTCACTTGCAGAGAACTCTGAGAACTCATACTAATTGATTTGTTTTGTGGAAGAATTGGGTTTTTGGGACTGCATGTAAATTCAGTGTTTTCCAGATTCTCTTTTGCATCGTTATAGCATAGGAATTTCAACGTGTTGTACTTCATAAAATAGTTTCTAAGCATTCACGACTACCTCTAGGCTGGATGTGTAGGCTCATGTGTTGATGTGTTAACCGTCATTAGATTTGGCTCGTGTTGCGTGGATCTTCTCTTTGAGGGGGAAGTTGCTGATTTTATTAGTGTTCTTTTCCTATTTCAGTAAATGTCATTGGCTTGCTAGCTAATAGATGCTACTTGGTAACAAACAGAGTGTGTCTAGCTCAATGAGCCTGTAGAATCAGTTCATGGATAGCTACTCTGGTAAGGGTCAGAGGTTGCCCAGTTTGTGGGGGCCGGGCTGGCCCAAACCAAGCCTGACTGCAGTGGTTATTTTGTAGAGCAAGAGGGGCTGGAGCTCAAGCTTTTAAGTCTGACTTACCGCCGCCGCATCCCCCCTCCCTGGAAAAACAGGTGAAGGCTTTTCCTACCATGGTTTATTGTGGCTCGTATTACAGCAATGCTACCTAACACTAACTAACAGGTTTGCTACTCTCTGAGCTTTGTAGCTCACATTAGCATGGCTGTAGCGTGAGCTTTGTAGCTCCCGTTAGCATGGCTGTACGTGAGCTTTGTAGCTCCCGTTAGCATGGCTGTACGTGAGTTTTGTAGTTCACGTTAGCATGGCTGTACGTGAGCTTTGTAGCTCACATTAGCATGGCTGTACATGATCTTTGTAGCTCATGTTAGCATGGCTGTACTCTCAGAATGAGATTCCACGATGTTGCAGATTTGAATCTGAAGCGCTCGTCCATCACAGCCCGAAATGTTTTTCTACATTTTATGTCCTCGTGTCACACTACAGATTCACTACAGTTCACAAGCTGTCATGAGCCAGCATTGAATTTTAAAGAATTTTAATGTTATGAAAAGTATTTGTGTGTGTGGTACTGTGCTTCAGTGGTTGCTATTGAGGCCTCACAGACAGAAGGACCTAGGATCCCATCATGCCGGGCATTCTCTGTGTGGAGGTTGTTCTCCACATGTCTCCATCGGCTTTCTCTGGGTTCTCTAGTTTCCTCCCATAGGCCTAAGGCATGCAGATTAGGTAGCATGAACTTTGAATCAATGAATGAATGAATGAATGAATGAATGACGAAGTAATTATGTGATTGTCTGTCT
Organism: Albula glossodonta; assembly: GCA_019788955.1. Classification (NCBI taxonomy): domain Eukaryota; kingdom Metazoa; phylum Chordata; class Actinopteri; order Albuliformes; family Albulidae; genus Albula; species Albula glossodonta. The sequence continues at coordinate 9,769 of JAFBMS010002791.1, read as the reverse complement.
GGCCCTGTGATTGACTGGTGACCTGCCCAGAGTGTCTTCCTGTCGCCCATCTAAGGAATGCTGGGACAGGCTCCAGCCCTGTGACTCCTGATTGGTTGAAGCAGAAGCAGATGATCGGTGGATGGATACTACTTGTAGTGTGGTAGCAGATGCAATTGCACATTTTCAGATGGTATTAATGTTTTTTTGTTTCTTTTTTTTATGCATTCCTAATACTCCAGTGCCCCGGGCTATGGTTGTGTAGAACATTTGTTGGGTCTCTGAACTGAATTCTCTGTATTTGTCGGGGCTGAGCCCCAGCTGGTCCCAGCGCAGGTTAAGCCCTGCCAGACTGACTGTTGAAACGGCTGTGGGTTGAGTTTGCTGGGGGCAATAACTGCTTCACATGTAAGCATTGCATCATCGATTAGCTTCCACACCAAAAAAAAAAAACACCTCACTTTGTTATCATTTTATTCATAGTTTCCCTGTATATACCATGGCAACCAAGGAAAAGAAAAGAAAAAATGTAATGTGAAACAGGAAAAAATATGCAGAACATCAGTGAAGGGGCAGATACTTTTCACAGGGTGAGAAACGTAGTTGTTGTTTCAGTGCTGAATTTAAAATATGTCTTTTCTTTGTGTTTTCTTAAATATTTTTTATTTGTGTTTCAGTCTCAGTTTCAGACTAGTATTTATAAATTTGGTAAGTAAGAACTGGGTAATAGTTTTTTTTTATTCAACACATGTCGGACACTACTTTCAAAATGAAAACACTGCGTTTCTCTGTGTATTGACTGACAGGCCTAATATCTGTCTTTATTCCATATAAGGGCTTTGATAAAGTCACATATTGATTGATTTTATGGCATACTGGCTTGCAATTCATCTGCCATAACTGGGAAAATATGAATAAGATTTTTTTTATACCCAAAAAGTTTCTTGGGCGATTTATAGACCTCCTTTAACAGAATCTGAAAAGTAATTTAAAGCTGAGCACACAAATAAATGCCCACACACTGGTGTGTAATTGAATGCAGGAAGAGAGATTTGTGAGTGAATGCTGGCATTCTTAGCACAGACAGTAGACAGTTGATTTCTCTTGTTTCAGTCTTGTCAATAAAGTTCTCTCCCTGATTGAACTCCGCTGGTTTATTCACAGCAATGATTGACTGGAGGAGTTAATTATGATTCTGTGCAATGCGGGAAATTCATTAAAGCCATTCGCCATTTAATTACAGCCATTCTTTCCCAGACAAGGGAGAGTCTTTTAGCAAAGTCCTCGCAACCTACTCAGCACCTGTGGAAATGTATTGCAGTATAACTTCCAGATAAGCTATTAGTTTTAAACACATAAACTCATGTATGTGATATTTAATGATTAAAATTAATAGCCTGTGGTACACTCATTAAAATGCAAATATTAAAAATAGCTGTTATATTTCATTTCCATGTTTTAATGGTCTTCACATTCCAAATCCTTCTCAGAGTCATAAGCACTTATTATCTGAAGTTTTGGCAGTTATGTTATCATATAAATAATGAAATTGGGATGGTACAGATTAACATATATGCCTTGCATAAAAGTACCCTTATCGTGTCTCTTTTAAAACTCACTGGCTGTTGGAGTGTGGAAATTGAATCTGGTGTATGCAGTAACCCATAAAAAATTCTCAGGTTTAACTGCACGATGTTGAAGTATCAAAGAGAAAAATTGTATCATTGTGCTTTGATAAAGGGATTCTGGCTCCTGCCTTCTGTTCTAGAAGGAAGCCCGGTTTCTATGGAGATGGAAGTGAGGGTTGTCATGGGAACGTGAAGCCCAGCTGTCTGGCTCTCAGGAGTGAGATGTAGTGGCTGTAGTCCTGAACTGTTGCCCTTTTTAGTGTGACTTTCAATCACCGCACAGACAGACAAAGGGCTCGGGAACGTCGGGTTCCTGCCCAGGAAGGCGACATTCGCCGTGTTTATGATGAAGCCGGTCTAATTGTGATCATTACGACGTGTGTTTACCTCATCAGGAAGGGTCCTTAAGGCAGAGGATATTGATTAAATGTATTCATCTCCTCTGAACAGTGGAGTGATTATGGCGCATCATCTGCAAACACTCGACTGGGGAACAGTAAATCAGTAATCAGTAAAAGATAGGTGTGAGCGTACCTGCTGGAAAAATGCTCCTCCACCACTGAGTTTGTTTAATAAAGGAGCCATTCGATGCATACGGGAAGAAACATTTACATCTACTTTGATCCATAATTTATCTCAGCCATGGAGAAAAGCCAAAGAAATAGCCAGGGAGCGCTTGAATACTGTTCACCATGGACCATATTACACACTGTATTCTGTGCTAGTATACTATTCACCATGGACCATATTACACACTGTATTCTGTGCTAGCATAGTGTCCACTATGGACCATATTACACACTGTATTCCGTGCTAGCATACTGTTCACCATGGACCATATTACACACTGTATTCTGTGCTAGTATACTATTCACCATGGACCATATTACACACTGTATTCTGTGCTAGCATAGTGTCCACTATGGACCATATTACACACTGTATTCTGTGCTAGTATACTATTCACCATGGACCATATAACACACTGTATTCCACGCTAGCATACTGTTCACCATGAACCATATTACTCAGTGTATTCTGTGCTAGCATACTGTTCACCATGGACCATATAACACACTGTATTCTGTGCTAGCATAATGTTCACCATGGACCATATTACACACTGTATTCTTTGCTAGCATACTGTTCACCATGGACCATATTACACACTGTATTCCGTGCTAGCATACTGTTCACCATGGACCATATTACACACTGTATTCCGTGCTAGCATACTGTTCACCATGGACCATATAACACACTGTATTCCGTGCTAGCATACTGTTCACCATGGACCATATTACACACTGTATTCCGTGCTACTACACTATTCACCATGGACCATATTACACACTGTATTCCGTGCTAGCATACTGTTCACCATGGACCATATTACACACTGTATTCCGTGCTACTACACTATTCACCATGGACCATATTACACACTGTATTCTGTGCTAGCATACTGTTCACCATGGACCATATTACACACTGTATACTGTGCTAGCATAGTGTTCAACATGGACCATATTACACACTGTATTCTGTGCTAGCATACTGTTCACCATGGACCATATTACAATCTGTATTCTGTGCTAGTATACTATTCACCATGGACTATACTTCTGTGCTAGCACACTTTTTACTGTTCATCACAGACCATATTGCACACTGCATTTTATATCCACAGCCACTCATTCAACATGTCCCAGGAGAACCAGCGGTTTGTGTGCAGGGAGCTGGGCAGTGGAGAGGCTGGAGGACAGGTGCCAGCGCCCAGGCGGGTGAAGGGGAGGTGGGGGTGGGTAGCTCCCCGGTCCTGCCCCGTGGAAATGGGAAATGGGCTCTAATCTGAGCCGAAGGGCCTGTGCTGCGCAGTGGGTGCCATATAAATGGGTTCTGTATTGATTTCCTCTGGCCTGAAATAGGGGACCGGCGGCTGTGATGTACGGGGAGCTGCGCTGGCGGATGGAGGCCGTCCAGAGGAATGAGATCGCCCGCACCCTCTAACGGGGCCGAGTGGAGAAGACTAACATGCTCACACACGCGCAGTGACAGTCCAAAAGCGAACAAATGCTGCAGAAAAACCCAGCCGTGAAAGCTTTTGTTTCAACCAATTCTCACTTCACATGTCGGATACCATATTGGGGGAGAGTCTGATGTATTGTATAGAAAATTGGAAGGCACTGCTAACTGTAGGTTATTACACCGACAGAGATGTTCGGAAAATTCTGGAAAGTATTTCTGGCTTTAACGATAGGGCAGAATGCAAAAGACAGGTGATGAAGGCAATGCTGGTGGCTATTTAAGGTTATCTTATTTCTGTGACTGACTGATGGTCATGACAGGGAAAGATAGAGAGAGAGAGAAAGTGTGTGTGTGTGTGTGTGTGTGTGTGTGTGTGTCCCTGCTCCTGCTGCCGGTGGTTAACGGCTAGATTTTCCCTCTAACATGCGCTGGGTTCACACTGTTCTTGGTTTGCTGTGGGCAGCAAAATCAATCAAGAGATTTAATCCAGCCTGAGGCAGTAGGCTTTACAGTCAATACATCTGAAATGCCAATGCCCTTTAATTAACTGTGACATGAATAAAATGTGTGGATATATCGAGCTGCCAAAAAGACTCACAGCCTCTGTAGCCAGAAGTGAGACCCAGCGTCCTATTCCCCCAACCCCCCCCCCCCCCCCCCCATCCACTCACACCTTCTGTGCTCCTGCTGCCGATATCTGGGTCCAGCCAGACTGCAGAGAAACAGGCTACCCACAATCCCTTGCTACAGGACCAGCGAGCACGGTTTCAATCTGACCGAAGGACCATGTTGTACCTCCATTGCTCTTTAATTGAGCACAAACACGCATACATTATTAAATGGTTTTAAATATAACATGAATGACGACATGGCACTCGAGCTGTGAGTATCATCACAGCATAATGGTGACAGTTTACATTCCACCATTAATCCATGCTAATGGCACTTTTTTTCATAGGCTAATGTATGCATCACACACCCATAGCAGAACATCGTTATGAATACATAATTTTTATAATGAAAATTTTGCAGAACTTTGATTCTCATACAAGGCAAAAACAGGTCACCCAAGAGCCATACATTAGAACAAAAAAAAAAAATTACGTTTTGAAAATAATCACCGATTTTATATTTAGCAATGCTCCGGGACAAGCTTGATCCTCCCGCAGAATTACGGAGACTGTGCCCCGCGGAGGGCTGGATTACCTGGGGAGCGTGTCTGGTGTAGGCCCCTCTCTCACATCCATTATCCTTTTAAAGCAGGATCTGTCTCCGGCGTTCCCCTGACACCGGTAAATGGAGCACAGCGTTTATCCTCTCATTTATTTGACATTGTTTTAAGCATTCCATTAATGAAGGGTAAGAGTGAGGCTTCTCAGCCGAGGGGTTGTCTCTCCACGTCCCCGCTCATGGTGTCGCTTAATTAGCTCCCGATAATTAGGTGTATGGGAGGGACGCTGGGGCGCGTGGGGCGCGGAGGGGGGGAGATCTCAGCCCCCTCGTTCAGCTGCCAGAGTGGCAGGAAGAGCCTGTTTCTCTCTGACCTCTGACCTCTAACCCCCCCACTTCCTCCTCGGCAGTTATAACCTTTTCTTTAATAGGAGTCTGTGGTAGCAGACATCGTTACCCATGGTGACTGGATCGCTCAAAGGTAAGATAGATAGATTCCTTTATTGTCATTGCACAGAGCACAGCGAAATTGAGTAGCAGTTGTGACGGTGTGTTCCCACAGAACAACAGCAATTAAAAATAAAGAAGAGTTCAACTTAAACTAATTTAAGTTAAATAAAACATAGAAAGTATATATTTTCTGAATACAATACAGTAACTTTTATTGTTAGCATCTAAAAATATTAGCTAAAATTGTAGCTGCTGTTGTTAGCAGAGGTACTACTTTGTGTTTGTTCCACTCATGCACTCAGCTCAGTGATTTCAATAATTATCTCCCCTACCTTGCTGAAGAGCCGCGTTAATTACAATCAGCAGGTTTAGCACATGGGGGAACAAATACTTTGTCACCCTTCTACTCTCTGAAGCCAATGTTTTCTGCCAATGCTTGATTTGAAAATGTTGTACCTCCATTGCTGTTTACATGGACTGATCAAACTCTATGCACCACCGCGAGTTTTGTACCGCTTTTAGTGTTTGTTGAGTTTTTGTGTTCAGTGCTTTTTCACAGTTGTAACTGCACCAAATCTATGCCCACTGGCCTGTGCTTTTGGTCCAAACTGATAGCTGACATTTCATTGTGGACCGGTGATGATGGCTCTCTCTGAGCTGACAGCTGACGTCTGATTGGCTGTGGAGTGTTAATGGTGGCGCCCTCTGACAGCTGATTGGCTGTAGAACAGTGATGTTGATTCCCTCTCTGTGGCGTGATTGGCCACTGCACACAGCTGCTTCCAGTAAGCCTCCCTCTCTTTTGCACTCTAATTTTGTCTCTTTGTAAAATTCAAAAACAGAAACAAGACATATGTGTTTCAGAGCGCATAAATCCACATATAAACACTGATCATTGGCCCACCCCCTCTGTTAAGTTATGGCAGGCGGAGGCATGTTGGACCACCAACCCTACAGTGGTAGCCTCTTTACCCCTAGGCAGCTTCTTCTCTCTCTTTCTATCTCTCTCTCTCTCTCTCTCTCTCACACACACACATACACACACCCTCATTCTCTCACAGTGCATCTTGTCTCCCCGCGGGTGAGCATGTTGTCTCCGTTTATTGTTTTTACTATATGCTTGAAGAACCTTTGTCCCTCTGGTTAAAAAAAAAAAAAAGAAAAAAAAAAAAACTAAAAATCCAAGTTCGTCTGATTCAGTTGCTGCTCCTGATTCAAGCCAATTTGCAGAGGCTCTTAAAATGAGACACCAATGCCCAGCTCAGCGAGTGCTTATCATTAAGGAAGACAAAAGACAAAGAGGCCACATCATACAAGCAAAATCCTCTGTAGCTGAAATGTGTCACAATGTGGAAAGATCATTCAGTAGCGTAGCTGCATAGCTGTTTAAAATGCCCTCTTGGCACCCAGTCTGCGCCCAGACAGCGCAAGCAAAACCCTCAACCGCAGGACTCCGTCCTCCTATAAGTTGCAATGGATTTACTCTCGGCTTAATGGGCTTGCTCATTAAAATGTAAATGACCATGTTAATTGCAAAATGAGCTTAACAAAACTGCTTTCCCTTCAAAAAAAAAAACGTTGATTTCCAACGGACTCATTTAAAATAAATACAAGATTCATTATGCCGTTTTGATTAAGTGGTTTTAGCAGGAACAAACTCTGACAGAGCGTTTATGTCAGAGTAATTATACTGCACACAGTGGATACCAGTCCATGTCAACGACGCCAAAGCACCATCAAAATATTTTACTGATAATAATACAACAATTATAATAATTAGGCCTTGCTACTTTAAATACCACCCCTCCCCCTAACACCATCCACAGCGCCTACCGGGGCCAGACTGCAGTCACTTAACATATAGGGCATGTATTTCCGTGATTGTTATTCAGCCCTTAATTATACATCTAGCACATGCACCTTCTGTCTGACTACAGGTGCTGTTTAGAGGTGACAGGTGCTGTGTTCCATTTGACCTGCCTGATCAGAGAACCTCATCAGGTCGTTTTGCTGTTTCCATGGCTCCAGCAGTGTGTCTCCCAGCCGTCGCTCCCGGCGACACCCATGCGGCAGGCCGGTGGGGTGATGGGGGGGGGGGGCGGGCGGAGGGAGGGTGTCACACGGCGAGTTCCCCTCCGCTGTCACTCCTGATCAAATCGGGCTGGTGCCGAGGCACTCTGAGCTTGCCACCCCTCATCATGGATAATCCTGCAGCCTATCATCCCTGTCCATCCACACGCCACACAAGAAAGCTCAAATCCGCTGCATACACTCTGCACTGGTGACACTCCAAATGAGCTTTCACCAACCCTGTTAGGGTGGAGCTACTCTCAGCTGTCAATCATTCTTTTGTTTATAACCAACTGCAATTTTTTTTTTTTTTGTTTCTCCATGGCCAACGCAGTCATTGGTCCAAAACATTGAATCACTGATACTGAATGGATGATCTTCCCATTTCTGGTTCAGTGAAACATAATTCCCCCATCACTACGCTCCTCACTTTCAGTCTCTCTCAAATGAGAAGACACAAGGTGTGGCTCTTCCTCAGCTTGGAAACTCACAAAAATAACTGAAAGGGAAATGAGCTACATCAGTAAGACAGGAGTATGAACGCTGTGCATTGTGGGTGATGCTCAGTACAAACGACTGCATGTTGATTGTAGGTTCCACCCAGAGCTTAGTCATAATTCACCCCAATACCACAACTGCACATGGCAGACGGTACTGCTATCAAGTCAAGTTTTGAAGAGGAAGGATGTTGATGGTACTGAATCAGTGTATTATTGGATTGCAGTTCACATTTGGCATAATCCATACTGGTCTACAATTTCCTTGTTTGATTTACCGCCAGTTATGCAAAATTTAGAAACACACTTTGGCACAGGAGAATATTTCAAAATAAAAGCATGTAAATGTAACCACTTTTTCTATTAGATTTTTTTGAAGTGAAACATGCATGCAGTTTTTTTTTAAAGAACTGAATTCATCTGTATGCAATTACAATCATACAATAGGTTATATAATATGTGATAATGTGTTGTTGGAAGTGGCTTCAGGAAGAAAAAACGGACAAATTTTATATATAGCAGTGATTCATTCCTCCAGTCCTTGTGCGGTCTGCTGCTGAAATTGAAACTGAATGTACAAGTCAACCCTTTGCCCATGTCTGATTTTAACACTTTTATACGGCTGTCCCGGATACTTACCAGAGAAACGAATTTAAGTGTATCTACATTCAAGAGTACAAAATGTGATTAAAGTCTTCTAGTTGCAGGTTCTGATCTTTGACCCCAGCAGCGTATCGCATTGTTTTTTAAAGCAATTATAAGATGGGTCTTCTGTGTAAACACTGCCCTCTGAGAGGTAAATATTATTTTACATGGCAATACCGTGCAGAACAACATTTCAAAGATAAGTGTGTATTGGGGCCTGGACTATCATAAGCATGAAGCAGTTTATATAACTCACATTAGATTGCTTTCATTTAGCAGGCTCTTACCGAGAGACCAACTCACAAAATAAAGTGAATCACTACATAAAAAATAAATAAAAAAGTGAAAAATAACATAATACCACGACAAAGGACGACACTCAGCAAACCTGGTTTTCATTACCCGACAATATATTCATCCAGTTCGACATTCAGAGGTAAGTGGAGAGCTAAAGAGATGCTCTAAAAACAGAGACAGGGTGGATGAGGGCCTAGTCAAGCCCTGCAGATACGTTTTTAGAATTTATTCCGCTATTCTTAGAATTCTATTACGTTGTTGCATTTTCAACAACACTTTCCCCAACGACATGAAAGGAGCGCTGGCCACAGGTCCAGAAGTGGTTCATTATGAGTCGCTCGACGTCTCGCCTCAATCTCCACCAGCTATTGACAGTGCTTCTCAGGAGATCAGGTCGAAAGCACCTCTCCGAGCGCGGACACGCTCGGAATCGCAAAAACGCGGCCCAGAACATTTCTGACGTGGGGAAGAGGTCACCGAGGCAATTACTGAGAGGTCGCCGGCCCTGCAACGTTTATCAGTCAATCTTCCCGACTTAAAGCACAAACAAGCCCGTCTCTCCCTCCTTGTTTGGGAGGGCCAGCGTCCTCAGACGAGGCTGTCCAGTCAAATCAGGATGTGAGAGCGGCGGCAGCACCTTGTAGATCAGCGCTCTGGTTTATAAAGTTTTTCATCCTGGTTAAGGCACAACTGCATCGGATAATGTCGGAAAGGTTGTGAGGACAGCATGTCAGAACAGCCAGGGATCTTGGGCCAAACACGCTCGGCATGCTGGTCCACATTAGAGTAGAGGGGAGACAAGTGTCAGCGCGCTCCCTGGTATCACAGCTACTGCTCAGGAGCTAATGTGGGGCTGGTGACACTGGACCTATATTGCCTTCAGCTCTGTCTTGCCAGCCGCCCCAAAGTTTTCATAATTAGCAACACTGCCTGGTGTCCATTGCAAGCTGGCAAGATTAAGAGAGAGGGAGAGAAACGGGAGAGAAACAGAGGGAGAGAGACAGA